>VMDO01005861.1:43930-107112 GCA_007922755.1 Pedetes capensis | reverse complement strand
GCAAAAAATAGTATGATAAGATATTTTCTCTGTATAATGTTGCAACTTCAGATGACTCCAATATGTATTTTAGTTTGATTCTTCTCGGAATTATGATGCTTAGAGAAATATGTGAAAATAACTTACTGTCTTCTCATTCAGAAGAGTATAAAACAAAACTTTTAGCTTTACAGTTTAAATATTTTCCCTATGCATTTCTTATTTTCATCTTCCGGAATATTTAAAAATATCTCTTTTTGCACAGAACTTTCCCTTCTGGATTACTTAGGCAGTCAATCTGTTGATTTCTGCACGCCTATTCCTAGCTATTCTTTTCAAAGTGAAACTGACTTTTGGAGAAAGCAACAGCTGCATGAATGACCTCTGTGCTATTTTTTCTTTTTTTCAATTTGGTACTTGTAGGGTGAACCCAGGTTCTTTCACATGCTTTGGAAGTCCTCAAGCACTACACTAAAACCCTCAGACCATTTTATTTATTTGTTTGTTTGTTTGTTTGTTTGTTTGTTTTTGTGTCAGAATCTCTCTAAACTACCAAGATTGCCTCTGGCCTTGAACTGGCAATCATCCTGTCTCTGCCTCCAGAGTCACCTACTGGGTTACTTTTGTTTTATTCTCTCCTCATTCAAGTTAGTAACCTTAACTTTTTATATTCTTTATCCACACATGGAACCAACTGGATCCTCTCCAGGAGCCCCTAATACTAATTCCTAAATGAATAACACTCCAATTTTCTTCTTGTTGTTTCTAGGTGATTTTCTTTTAGTCATGGCCAATTAGGAAAAAATCACCAATTTGTGACACAGTAAAACACAACTCACCAAGTGACCAACTCACTCAAAGAAAATTTGGCAAAAGAAAATTTCTTGAATGCATGATCATCCTAACTAACATTGCTGAGTTCATAAAATATTTCCATAGTTTTGTATTCATCATATTTGCAAAGGCTGGGCTGATTCACATGTGCATGTTTTTTATTTTGGAATGTTCTGTGTTGACTTATGAATGGTGAGTTTTCCTTAGAATGTTTGCTTCTGCTGTTATACTTTCTTCCTTAAACCTTCTCTGTACTGACATTTATTTGTGCTCCACCATCTTTCAAAAGCCCCGTCTTCCTCCTGTTGTATAGATCTGTATTACTTCTGGTTCTCCAGAAAAACAGAACCAATAGTAGAAATAAAACAAAGAATTTTTGAGCTAGGCATGGTGGAGCATTCCTATAATCCCAGCACTTGGGAAACTGAAGCAGGAGGATGCCAAGTCTGACATCAGTCTTGGCTACATACTGAGATTCAGAGCAACCTGAAACTATAGAGCAAGATGCTTTCTCAAAAAAAAATAACTTAAAAAGCAAACAAAATAAATAATAATAATAATAATAATAATAATAATAATAATATAAGAATCATATAGTTTTGAAGGCTAGAGGTCCACAATCTACAAGTGACAAGCTGGACCCAAAAGAGTCAGTGGAGTAAATTCCAGTTCAATTCATAAGACAGAAGACTGTGTCAGCTAGAAGACAGTCAGGTAGACATAGAAAGAGAGGGAAAGAGAATTCTCCCTTCTCAGCCTCCTGGTTGGCTCCAGCCTTAAAGAAATTAGACAAGGCCCATTGGCACTTGAAGGAAAAGATCTAGAGATCTACTTTTACCCAGTATACAATTTCAGTGTTCACCTCACTCATAAACACCCTCACAAACACACTTTGAATGACACTTCTCAAAAATCTAGGCATTCCTATGGTTCAGCCAAGTTGTTGTTGTTAGGTGCCACTGAGTTGGTATCTGACTCATAGTGGCCCTACCTATAACAGGCAAAACAGTATTGTTACTGCTTCTCTGTATTCATAGGGTTTTCAGTGGCATATTGTTCTTTGGGAGTGGGTTTGACTTAGCCAAGTAGAAACAGAAAATTAACCATCACATGTCTTCCTTTTCCTGACCCATTTTAATATATTGACCCTAACTGAATCAGAGTAGAAACAGTTGATGGGAGAGTGAGTAACCTTGAAAGGTAGAAAATATTTGAAATGATGAGTCTTTTGCCAACCTTCTTCCACTTTGTTTTCCATAGACTTAGAGGCTTCAGAACTCTCACACTTAGATTCCCAAAGGTAGGCCATGAGAAAGAAGTTTCCTCTTCCACCATGAGGAAAGAATTCCATTCTGGCCTACTTTGGAAACATCTGGATTATTAAAATCCTCAAATGCTTAAGAAAGTATTCTAGTGTACTGTCTAGAAATAAAAGTATATAATGAAAAATCCAGTAAACACAGAGCACTATCAGGATCCTCTTGCCTGCCAGGTAGCTTTCTAAACCTCCTGGCTGTTTTATTTTCATATACATTCTTTGTTTACCAAGAGGATCATCCTTAACCGGTCTTATGTGGACAAAACTTGAAATTTTATTAGACTTGTATCAAAATAGAGGTCACTGAAATTTTGCTGTTTACTAGAAATTTAAATACAAAAAACATTCCCATTTACTTAATTTTGCTGCATGAGTCATTCACAAACTCTAAATGGGAAGGTTATTGTACATATCCAAGCTAAGAATAAAATGGCTAATATCAATAGAGTGTTCACTAAACACCTCCTCTATCTGTATCCAAATAATTAAATTCCATATAAAAATATTTTACTCATACTTTGTGGCATAATAGTGCTAACAACAAAAATATACTATGTTATTGTTAAGTACTATTGAGTCAGTTCCAACTCATAGCCACCTTATGTACAACAGAATGAAACACTCTTCAACACTGTGCTATGCCCCGCACTATGTCAGTGCTTCTCTACTCAGGGTTTTCATCTGCTGATTGTTTTGGAATTGTTTCTGCAGTGGGTTGCCAAGTCCTCCCATTGTTTTTTATGGTGATAGAAATCAAACCCAGGACCTCAGACACAAAGAGCAGCACTCTACAAACTGAGCTAAATTCCAATCCCCAAATACAGCGTAAGCAAGAACTTTCACAAGTTTTTAAATGAAAACAACTTATGGTCCTATACTTGATGACCTTGCTAACTTATCTCATCCTAATTCTAGTCCTATGGTAAACAAATAAAATTTACATAATTATAATGCATTCCGCATCAGGCTGTTGTTAACAAATGACAATCTATTTAAAGTCAGGTGGTACATAGTAGGCATCAAAAAGTACATAGGATGGAATTGTACTTGTTTCTTAGTTACCAGAATTAATTATATACCTATAGCAGACAAGTTATTTGGCTGTTGTGTTCTTAGTTCTTCCGTTGGTAGGGTGCTCTGCCCCAAAGCTTGTCTTGGGCTTCAGGTAGCCTGAATGGTTTCTACTGGAAAGGTACTGAATTTCTGAAATAAGAAGCAGCCATTTCTAAGATGTTGATTTTGTATTTGGCTTTACTAGGAAAAAAAAGTGTAAACACTATTATTAATTTTATTATTACTTTTATTACTGTCTCAATCCTATGTCCTCAATCATGCACATTTGAAATTTCAAACTTTCTTCAGAGACCTCAACTATGAAAGCAATAAATGTTTTAGGCAGACAACATGCATTAAGTATCAAACCTTGTTCTGTAAAGGAATCTCACTAAATACTTGTTGAATCAGAAATGAGAAGGTGAAATGCTTTTGATAGAAAGCCATATTCCACCATCCCTGGAAAAAGTAAAGTTCCTTAATATCTGTTTTCCTAATTGCTAGAAAACATTTTTTGCCAGATTTCTTGTGTGTCTCCATGTCTTCCAGGCAGACACATTTCAACTTTTATTCATGGCTTTATTGTTAAGTATGCTTATATAACATGCATTTTCAGAAAGGGGATAGTGTCCTCCTCCAGAACAAAGGACAGATTTGTTTACTTACTTGGACAACATTCAAAGTTTCTTTGTAATCACTTTAAATGATTAAGGCATTTTTAGCTCAGGATTTTTTACTTTGGTTGAAATGTTCAGCATCCACCTGAGTCATTCTATGTCACCCTTCAGGGCTATGAGGTTGAAGAGGACCAAGGTAAATATGATATGCATACTGTCTGCTATGTCATGTTAGTGATGTGTGTTTTCTCTGACCCGAGAGATGTCAACATCCATAACATTGTAGCAGCCCAAGTTACTTGCTTGTAATAAGGGTAAAATCTCATATCTTTCTCAGTCCTTACAATAGTAAGAAATTTGTGTAATAAATCATAAAGGAGATGGATTCTAAAAGGTGCTTACTTTGATAAACTTGGGAGAAGGCACCTAACAACAACAACAACAAACAACAACAACAACAACAACAACAACAACAACAACGCATTGATACATAGGAACCTCGCAACATAAATATTAACATTTCACAGTTAGTGGCATCTGGAAACTCAGTTGAAAAAGAGAAGTATGTTCATTTTTTTTCATTCATTCAATTAATAATTTTGTACATTTTTAGACAAGAATATTTTAGACTATTTGTTGTTGTTGTTAGATACTGTCAAATCCTTTCCAACTCATAGCAACCCTCACAGGATTTTCTATGGCTGGTTGTTTCAGGATTGCTTCCGGAGTGGATTGCCATGTCCTTCTCCCATTTTTGCAGTACAGGGGATTGAACCTGGGTTATCAGAGAGTATGGAGTGGCACTGTACCCACTGAGCTAACCCTCAGCCCCTTTTGACTTAGGGTAATGTAGTACTCTGGGTTGTTAAATATAAACTATGCTACACAAATTAACCCAAAATATCAATAATTAACAAACAAAAGCACAGTACTTTTCATTCTACCTATCTAGTTAGAACCCAGATTTATGAATTCTGTAACGTCAACAGAATTCTTCCATAGTGGTTACTACAGGGTTAGGACAGTAATTTTTGCTGATTTATTCAGGAAATGAAAAATGTCATTTAAATATCTTTGCTAGGAAATAGTTATGTGGCTACATTTTATAACATAAGGACCACAATCTTTTGTTGTCAAGAAAGAAGGAATATATGATAAACTTTGGTGTATGCACAGAATTGCACTATAGGTCAAAGAAGCAGAATAAAATATCCTTTTTATCTTGAAAATTATGAGTCTTGAGAAAGAAATAGTAAAAACAAAAACAAAAGGAAAAAGGAAGGAAAATAGTGAAAATGAAAACAAAACAAAAAAGGCATGAAAGGGGAATTATTTGGGAAGAGGAAAGAGAGGAAAGGGACAGAGGTGGGACAAGAGAGCATAATGGTGGTGTGAATATGATCAGTGTACATTACATACATGAACTAAAATGACATAATGAAACCCATTATTTTGTATAATTAATACATACAAAATTTTAGATAATTAGGTATAATAGAAAATAATAATTTTGTAATAGTGGTACTCAATGTGTGCAACTCAATTCAGTGTGAGGTTAGGGGTATATTCTTATTAAAAGAGGCAATTAAATGAAACATACAATAACACCAGATATTAGTCAGGAAAGGCAGAATGTGGCAGATATCCATAACCCAATTAATAATGCATTTCACTGTTCTAGTATCTCATTCATTGGCCAAAATTGGCTGTGTTATCCTCCATTTTCATCCTCCAATAAAAAGGAGATATGAAAATTATAACACAGAAAACCCACATTAAAGCACTTTTCATTGTAATCTGTGTGTGTATTTATATATGAGGCCCTTCAAAATAAGAGGACAAGTTGAATATTTTCAGATTGGTTGACATTTTTCATCCAGAAAAGTTCCTTGGTTATTATACCCAAAATGTACATTTGCCAAAAATTAAGTACAATTCCCTTTAGGATTTATGTCACCTATCTATTCATGGCAAGATTAAATTTGCAGCTAAATACAAGATATTTTTGTGTGTACAATTTTTCCCCTTTATTGGTAAATGTTCATGAGGTACAGTGTAACACAGCATTGGCTTTTTCCATTATTTCAACTATTACATTACATTTGGTTATACTTTTTATTAACTTGAAAGGTCTATGGAAACTTTTGACTAATATGTAGTAAAACACATGCATATTTGGGTTATATTCCTGTATTTTTCCCATGTAATCATGCAGTTGTGTCATTTACACTGAGATTATCCTCTCCTTCTTTATCCCTGTACATTATTCTTCCTCCCCATGCAACTTTCTCCACCATTCGCTTCCCCTTGCTAGTTCCCTCCCTCCTTTTTTCTGCTCTTTATATTGTCCCTTCTTCACTGACTTTAACTATGCATTTTTATATATCAAGATATGTGTAGGATTTTTTCTTCCTTTAAGATTCAGCTCCCACATGAGTAATAACATATGGTATTTCTCTTTTTAAGCCTGTGTTTGTTCACTTAAAATGGTATTCTCCACTTCCACCAATTTTGCTGCAAATAACAGAGTTTCATTTTTTATTGCCGAGTAATATTCCATGGTCTGTATGTACCATAATTTCTTAAAGCATTTTTTTTTTTTGGTACTGAAACCAGGGCCTCACACATGCTTTGCAACTGCTCTACCAATGAACTACATTTCCAGCTGATTCTTTGGTTTTTATTTTAGAAAATGTCTCCTAAATTACTCAGGCTGTCTCTGCCCTTGAACTTGAAATCTTCTTGCCTTTGCCTCCATAGTCACTAGAATTACAAGTGTGCACCACTGCACTTGGCAGAAAAAATCAATTTTTATAACTGTGGTGATATTGGCAAGAGTCTAACCATAGCTGCCCAGTAAAAGTTAAACATTATGTTAGTCACTTTTGTCACTATGCAGAATATATAAGAATACAACTTAGTGGAGGAAAGATATATTTTGGCTCATAATTTCAGAGGCTTCAGTCCATGGTCACTTGGATCTCTGGCTCTGGACTCATGCATGGTAGGGAGAGCACCATGGTAGGCACATATGGTGAAATAATGTGTCCTTTCTCCTGGTGGACATGAGGCTGAGAGATAGGAAGAGACTGGGGACAAGGTTTCCCTTTCAACAGCACATTCCCCATGACCTACTTCTTCTAACTACCCCCCACCTCCTAGTTCCCATTACCTCACAATAATGCCATAGAATTACAAAAACATCAATGGGTTAGCCCAGTGATTAAGTCAGAGCCCTTATGATCCAGTTGCTTCCTCAAAGCCCACCTCTGAACATTGCTGCATTTAAGATCAAGCCTTCAATATGAGACTTTGGGGACATTTCACATCCAAACCACAATACGCATCCCTAATCCAAAATGACAGTCTAAAATGTTCCAAAATCTGAAAATTTATGAGTACTTGAGATGGTGCTACAAATGGAAAATTTCACATAGGATCTCATGTGACCTTTGTCAGTCAAAAACACATTAAAAACTGTCATATAAAATTATCTCAGGGCTATATATATAAGATACTCATGAAACATAAATGAATTTCCCGTTTAGACTTAGGTCTCATTCCCAAGATATCCCATTAAAATATACACATATTCCAAATTCCAAAATCTGAAACAATTCTGATCCCAAGCATTTTTTATAAGATGTATTCAACCTGTAACTGATAACGAGGATTGTCTCTGAGCATAAAATCTGCAACTTAGCCCTGAGACTGTTTATTTCTTGAGGTCTAGGTAATGATACTCTGACAATAAATTCGTATCACTTTGCTCAGGTCTTAGTGACACTGGAACTTCTCTCTATTTTTTTTTTTTTGAGTAGCTTTTAGCACAAAGAATCTGAAGATAAAGTACAGCAAGAATTGCAAAACAAAGAAATTTTCCATCATTTGAAATTTGAGATATTAGTAAAAATTGATCTAAGGCTAGAATCAACCTATATATTGATGTTAATCTATACGAAAGATTTAAACTCAAATCCAAGCCCCCTAAATTTAATGTATTCAACCCACACCTAAAACTGAACTTGATTTTTCATGTGTTTGAAGCCACAGTTATATTATTACCACCAATTGTTACATAGCTCTTTTAGTATTAAAGTCATTTGCAATGAAAAACTATGTCCCCTCCCCCCCCAAAATTACAAATTAGAAATTTTGTGTCCATTTCAAAGAAAAAAAATACATATATACTTTATAAAAAATAATTATGTTTACAGGTAATTTTAAAGTAACCTTTTGCTCCTAGTTTCCATGGTTTTCCACTGGGATAAAGTGACATGCCAATTCAAAATTGACTTCTAAAGTGCTAAATAAAGAAACTTTCCAAATGAGCAATGAAAATTGGCTAGTAAATGATAATTGCTAATGACATTGAACAAACAGGTTAATTGACGTTGGGAATGGGAGAAATTTTGCGCGTCATTTTCTGATAAAGGTGATAATATTACTCAGTTTTTTGTTCTTTTTTTTTTTTTTTTCTTCAGCAGTACTTACTGCCCTGCCATACAGGAAGCAATTTCCCTAGTCTGACTCTCTCCTTCTGTGTCCTAAGCTCATTTTCATATCAGATAACTTTGAATGAAAACAGAGATTTTTTCCAGATAGTAATGAAATGAAGATCTATGGTTCCCTTAGGAGGGAAAAAGAAAGAAAATTTGTTGCTCTTAGATTTGATCCTGGTGTCAAATATATACTGCCTTTTGACAGAAAAAAAAATTGAAAAACAAAACACCCTAATGGATGGCAAAGATTTCAAAAATCGCATATTATTTGAGCTTTGTTTGTGACCCACACTGTCCTTCTTCTAGTCTTCCTTATTTCTATGAACAGCCCCTCTCTTCTTCCCAACCAATCAAGCCACTAAACAGGAAATCACTGTCAGACACTTGACTCTGTTTTGACAACCCACCATGTCATCACCAGATACTACTTACTTTTATCTCGCAATATTTTTCCAATCTAGTTCTCTTCACCTCTCTGAACCCTATTAAATACCTTAAAAGGATTATTGCCATAATATATTTTAGAAAGAAATGAATTCCCCATCATGTCACTCAGGAAGGTAGTTTTATTTTTCAGTACCTGTGAGTTAAACTCAAGGCCTCGCCCGTACTTTGCAAGTGCTCTACCATGGGGCTGCACCCCCAGCCCATTTTTCATTATTTATTTAGAACAGGATCTGCCTAAATTGTGCAGGCACTTAATGGCCTCAAAGTCATGATCCTCCTGGCTCTGCCTCCTGACTTGCTAGGATTGAAGACCTGTATGGACCACAGCACATGGCCAGGAAGGTAGTTTTAAATGCAAATATGACAATATCAATTAGCCTCCATAAGCCATTTAAGGATTTCTTTTGCATGTAACAAAATAACAAAATCTATAAACTAGTTCACAAGGTCCTGCATCATGTACCTTCAATTTACATTTCTAAACTTGTTATTTCCCTCCTTTATTTGCTATTAAACATTGTTCCCATTTTCTTTGATTGCCTGTTTCTTATAAAACCAAATGGAATTTCTTCAATGAGATCTTCCCAAGTCTTCCTGTTTTCACTATGTTTCTCTTAGAATCTCAATTTTATACACCATTACTAGTAATTAATAAGTCAGAATTTAATTTCCTGGTTTTTTAAATTAAATACCATTTTTCCCTCTAGGTTGTGAAGTATATTTGAAGGCAGGAAAATAATTCACAGGATACCTTCTATTCAGAACATTTTCTAAACACACACACACACACACACACACACACACACACAAATGTTATGAACCCAGGGCATCATACATACCTTGCAAGTGCTTTACCACTGAGGTGCACCCCAGTCCATTTTTTATTTTATACCTTGAGACAGGGTTTCACTAAATTACACAGGTTGCCTCTGGCCTTGAACCTGTGATCCTCTTGTCTCTGCCTCCTGAGTTGCTGGGATTACAGGCATGAGCCATCATGCCTAGCTTGAAAATATTTTTATAATGCTTCCCACCTGTCCTTTTCCCAAATGCTAACACACCTATCTGTATCTTGATAATGTATACTAGAAGTGGTCCTAAAAGCAAGATGACTCATTTTATACATCGTAAAATCTAAGATGTGAGAGATTATCTACCAAAAATTACATTAAATATCCTGTTTTTTGATTTCACACTGTGACCTACTATTGTATTATCAGTAAAAGTGCTATGAGAAGTAATTATAAGAAGACCTTCTGGGAAAATGTTTGGAAAAGAAAAGAAACCAAGGAAAGAGAAGAGCCCCAAATTTAGATAAGGATTCAATACAGGTGATGGTACTTGTCACTGTGGAAATAAAATGAAGAGGTAGGGAAGGCTGTATGTGAAGAAATATTTGATATAAGGTGAATAGGGTAAGGAATATAATATAATATAATATAATATAATATAATATAATAATATAATGATATGTTAAAAGTGAGCGGGACTGGAGGCTTCTGTATATGTGCACATATGTTAATAAGGTAGAATACATCATGCCTAATAATATATAATGTGTAGATCAACATTCTACTTAATACATGGAAAATATTATTTCCTTTAATTAGAAATAAAATTTAAAAATATGTTTTCAGAAGAAGCCCAAACAAATTCATTCCAGTTGACTTGTACTTCTAAAGCTAAGGAGTTTTTTTTTTTTTTTTTTTTTTTTTTTTTGTATATTATTGCAAATATATTACTGGCTAATTTTCAGGCAAAGTGTGAAACTCCAGACACTAATTTAACCTTGGAATAAGAACATTTAGGAAAACTAGAGGTTTTTATTTGGTGCAGTGACTGAGCTGGAACAGTGATTTAACTTGACTGAACAAATTCATCTCTTACAGATGGCAGAACTGAAACTGCTTGCAGTCATTTGGGCTGACAGTATTGAGATAGAAAAATCCTTGAATTTCTATTGTACAAAATATGCTGTACACAGACATAGTTTTCAAAGCACTTCAATGAAAAGAAGTTGCTCAGTCAAATTCAGGCAGAGTCTATTCTTTTCAAAGTAACTACACAAAATTAAGGCCATGATCTACAGAATCAGTCTATGTCTGCACTGATTTGAGCCAGCTAGACCTGCTAGATAGAAGTGGCCTGGCTTGCTGATTTGAAAGATAGAAATATAAAATGGCAGTTCAAGGATCTTTATTTCCACTGGTGATTTTCATTTTCAGAAGAGAGATCTTTCAGAGAAATCCATAGTTAAAGGTTACATGACACGGACCTTAATCAGTCTTACAAATGAAAGGGAATTTCCTTAGTTAATTCTTGTTCATCTCCCCTCAGAAACAGCATTCCTAAACCAAGTCACTGGACACCTAGGAGTGCAACACTTAAAGCTTGGTCTTCAAATTCATAATCATGATGTGTCTCTAGTCTCCCTGAAGCTCCATTTTGTTACCTGCTTTTAATTTTCACTCTGATATTTTACTATGTATCAATGTGGGCTTTTCTTACTCAGGAATGCTAAAAGGGAATATCATCTTGAATCAAATTATAAATAGAAATTATTGAGATAATCCAGGCTTAGCATAGGAGTCACCATATCCTGAGTATCTCTGGATGTCCTACTACTGACAATCCAAAAGAAGATCCAATTCCATTTCTAGTCCTATATTTAGTGGCTAACAGCCAGAATTTACCTGTAAAAATACTAAATAAATTAAAAGTTACCAGAGAACACTAACTATTATGATTACCTGGAGATATTGCTATAAAATCATTACTGAGTTACCATTTAAATTCAGGTGAATTTTAATTTATTTTTTCTAGCTTATTTAGATTACTCACTGGAATCCCAGACCCATGTCCCATATGCAAACCTGCCTACTGAAAAGCCCATAGGATGTTTTATAGAACATATTCAATTTTGAAGCCATGCAATTCCCCTTTAAATTTCTCCCTATCCCATGTCACCTACTATGCTTCCAGTTGATACAGGCATAGTGATTCTCTTTTCACTTTCACTTATCACTAATATCCACAGGAATTGCTATTGCCTGTAGATAGATTCTACCTCTAAAGTAGCTTCCTTATCCATATGCTTGCCTCTTACCTTCCATTTTTTTCTGAATTACTATAACAATTTTCTAATCCATCTCTTCTTCCAACTAGTTATGCAAAACTTTTTCCCAAATGGTTGTTGTTAGGTGCCATGGAATCAGTGTCCAAGTCATAGCGACCCTATGTACAACAGGCAAATCACTATTGTAAGTCCTTTGCTATTCATTGGGTTTTCAATGGCAGATTGATTTTGGGGAGTGGGTTTCTGGGTCCTTCTCCCAAGCCTATAGTAACAGGTGTTCCCAGGGTATCTCCTATCCAAGTACTAGCCAGGCCCGACTATGCTTAGCTTCTGAGATCTGATGGGATCTGACACCACAGTGATATGGCTGCAGGCTTCCCCAAATTAGAGTGAGTTTTATAAAATACCAAAGGTTGTTTCTAATCCTAATATAGAATTTCAATAATTTTCTGTGCTTTAGCCTGGATTCTCTCAAAAGCAGAGCTTAAAGTAGAATTTATCTTTAACTACCTTATTTGGAAAATGACCCCAGAAGTCAAGTATGGAGGAGTAAGGCATAAAGGTACACTATCATATCATAAGCACTCAGTACGCATTATTGAGTGATTATACTATGGCACAACGACCGTTAATGATCTTAATTGTGCTCTTGAGAATAGTTATTAAGAACAGAGCTATTCTCAATGAGCCTGCAGCCATAGCCCTGTGGCATCCGATCCCATCAGATCTCGGAAGCTAAGCAGGGTGGGGCATGGTTAGTACCTGGATGGGAGACCACCTGGGAACACCAGAAGCTGTAGGCTTGGGAGAAGGACCTGGAAAACCCCTCCCAAAAATCAATCTGCCATTGAAAACCCTATGCACAGCAGAGAAGCACTGACAATAGTGTTTCCCCTGTTGTACAGAGGGTCGCTATGAGTCGGATACCAACTCGATTGCACCTAACAACAACAACAACATTCTCACTGAAATCATCTTGAAATTAAAACAAAGAATATCCTTTCCCATGCTGTTTCTAAATACATTTTCACCATTCTCTCTTAACAATTCAAATGTCAGTAAATGTGCACCAGGTGGTAATTGATTATTTGGCAATTATCTAGTTGAAATAACTGTGAAAGAAATTCGCTTTTATGAGACAAATTTTAGTAAGAGAAATGGAGAAACTATATAAGCAGTGGCAATACTGTCCTTCCTAGTTCCAAATTTTCATTCATTGAACAGATAAATATTAAAGAATCACTCTGTATTCAGCATTCCAGATTTTGGTTTCTTTGTTTTTTAGTCTTGGAATACAATGTGAAACAAAACATACCCTCATGCATTTGCAAATAACAAAGGGACACAGAAATAATGATAAGTCTCATAGAGAAATACATGGCGGGGATTAGTATAAAATATGCATGAGGCGGCTCCCTTCTTTATGTAGGGTGGTTCGTGAACATCTCACTGATAGGCGTCAGTGAGTAAGAGGAGAGAAAAGAGTTAAAGTGAACTTTTTGGATTTGAGGAGGAAAAACATAAGCATGGAGAAAGCACATGCAAATATAAACTGGAGTGGCCTGGGAGGTGGAGTCAGGAAGATGGTGAATTTGAGGCCCAAGGCTACCTGCATAACCTAGCAAATCTCAAAATAATAATAATAATAATAATAATAATAATAATAATAATAATAAATTGGCTAGAGGTGCAGCCCAGTAGTGAAGCACTTGCAAAGTATGTGCGGGGACCTGGATTTAACCCAAAGTATCCCCCAGCTCCCTCGAAAAAGGTAAACTAGAAACATGTTTATTTTGTTTCAAGAACAATGAGGCCTGTGGATAGATGTCAGGAGGAATAGGCTGACTCAAGAATCAGCAACAATTTAGTAGGGGGTGATTGTGTACATCCTTACATGCAATTTAAATATTTTACCTTTGTACTGACTTAGAAGACAATGGATGGTTTTCAGTAGACTTAAGGCAGGATCTGATGTGTATGAAGACTATCTCCTCACGGCTCAAGCTTGGAAGAAGGAAGTAGCATAGCTGTGGCAAAAGGCACAAAACCTTCCCCAATCAAAAAAAAAAAAAAATCTCTAAGCCACCAGGCAAAAACAGCTGTCACAATAAGAGCATATGTAGAATTAGATTTAAAATGTTGCCAAATTCCTTAATGCAGGTTGAGAGTACATTCTTTAAAATCCGGAGATGTTGCCTTCCTGACCTTATTTGCTTATCTTAAATTGTGTTTTCTTGAGCTCAGGGTCTTACACTGATGGAAACTTAGGCAAGGTTTATAAATTTCCAGAACATAAGAAATATTTGACTTTTTAAGGATGGTGGCAGATATCACATATCTTGTACCTATCTACAGTCATACCACCCAAGTGTCCAATCTTTTCAGATCTCAGATCTCGGAAGCTGAGCAGCATCTGACTGGTTAGACTTTGGGGGGGAGACCACCTGAGAATACCAGGTGGTACAGGTTTGGGAGAAGGACCTGGCAGCCCACTCCAGAAACAATCAGCTGTTGAAAACCCTATGAAGAGCAGAGAAGCAGTGACATAGTACCAGGAATGGCACGGTGTCAGGGAATGTTTTGTCTCTTATATAGAGAGAGTCACCATGAGTTGGACCCGACTTGACAGCACCTAACAAAAATTTCTACATAATATTCTGGGGAAAAAAGGTGATAATTAGCATACTACCTTAAAACTATCAAGACCTATATGTATAGAAATCATTCATGGAAAAGAAAAGCTTCCATAGTTAGCTTGTTATTAAATGTTATTAATAATCTCCTAGCCAAAAAAGTCAAAATTCTTCATAGGTATCTCCCTATATATCCTTGTTCATACTTCAAATATATTTATCATTTTTTTCAGTACTTCTATTTACTGTCAGTTATAAGAGAGGGCATGATTCCAGAACTGTGATTCTAGAGTGGTTTCATAAGTGTGGGAGATTGAAGAAGTCAGCATTAATTTCCGAACTTTGAGTAACTTAAAGAATGACTATATAAGTATATAAGTATTAAATTCTATTACATTAACCAACTTTTAAATTGTTATATTTTGTATCCACCCATGTTTTTCTCATCTTTTACAATAAAATTGAAGAATGAGTACGCCTAATAGCAAAAAGGACCAAACCTTATTATCTGGTTCTTTTGATGTTTTTGAGACAGCAGTATTCTCTGAATTCTTTGTTTTCTCATATTCACCAAGCCAACTATTGATACAAATAGGCATGTACAGAGTGAGTGGTTAATTCTTTTTCACTTAATATGTGTAATTTGTTTAATTAACTGTAGTTTAAAATACATGATAATCATCTCATCATTTTGTTAGGGCTATTGTTTGTGTGGGTACCCGCTGATCTTAGCAAGTCCCCAGAATGGCAGCATTATGCCCTCAGTGCCGCTCTAGGTTACCCTTACCACTATAGGGCTATTATCTTTACAACATAAATAAAGCCATTCTCACACAGAAGAGTCCTCTAGAGAATACTAATAATACCACATAGAAGAACCTTAAATAAAACCGTGACACAGAGCAGTATCCATGTGCTTGTGTTTGGTAATGGATGAGAGTGAAATTTTCAAATGAATTCCTTTGTTTTATGGCTTATTATAGCCAACTCTGAATCTAGGCCAATCTTTTCATCTTGTTTTAGCCTAGTCCACATAAATTGTGCTTAATTTCCATATGGGATAGTTAACTGTTCACAGAGAATGACTTCAGCATTCACAAGTTGGAATATAACTGCAGCCAACCACCATATATGTATATGTATGTGTGTGCATACGTATAGATATAACATATGTGTATACATACATATACACACAAATATAAATACATGTGCATGCAGCCAACCATTTTATATATGTAGCCATTATATACATACATATGTTTGCAGTCATAAGAGAATGAGATAAAATATAAGAATTATAATGAAAATGTATTTCTAAGTGCCAAGCTCTGCTCTGACTTATAGGAATAAATAAACTTACTTACTCATTTTAATAACCATTAGAAGGAGAGAAAATTATCTTTTTTTCATAGATGAGAAAATGGAGGAACACAGAAGTTAAGTGAACCGTCTTAAGTCATAGGCTAGTAAATTTGGGATTTTTCCTCTGGAAGTTTTGCCAAGGTAATGTAAAAGTAGATCCCTAATATATATCCTCATAGTGAAGTCCATGAATCTTCTATATGGAGACTGGGATATATCTAACCTTGAAGGTCTGTGTCTCTACTCTCCTCCAATTTAGCATTTTAAGCATTGATCAATATCTCAATTAACCTGAATTAAAAAATAAAACAAAAATATCCCTCAGTGTTTCTGTTTGGGAAATAGATGAGAAATACAATTTGCATATTTGCATATATATATACATGTGTCTGTACAGATATGTACTTATTTTAATTTTTCTCTACTTCTTTCCACAAAACCTTATGTCCGTAAAACTGAGAATTTTCTCCTCTCTCTCTCTCTCTCTGGTACTAGGGTTTGAACCCAAGGCTTCACTCTTGCAAGCTTTGCCAGTGCTGGACCACTGAGCTGCACCCCTAGCCCATTTTTTTTAACTTTTTTTGAGACAAGGTCTTGCCAAATTACACAGACTGCCTCTGGTCTTGAATTTGTAATCCTTCTGCCTCCACCTCACAAGCTGCTGGGATTACAGGTGTGAGCCACTGCGCCTGGCCAGGATTTTCTTCTCTTTTAATCATAGCTATTTTACAAGAATATTGTCTATTATATAGTTGAGAAAAATGGTGAATAAATGTATGAATTTACCATATAAAAATCTCACAAAATGATTGGACATATGCTATTCTTAGCCAATTTATCTTGCCCAGAAAATTTGGAAAGTGTGTTTATCCCAGGTTAGATATTTTACCTTTCCCTTTGCTCACAATGCAGTTATTATTACTGAAAAAAAGGAAGAAGGGGGGCTTAAACATAAAACTCTTAAAAACAATCAACCAACCAAACAAACAAAGAGTCACCGTATAGGTATTCCTTTGGAATTGGATTCTATAAGTAGAGTTTTCATATTTTTCCAGAAAATATTCTGGTACCTCACATATAACAATCCCATATAAACCTGCATATATTTTAACATCCCTTAAAACACATTCATGTTTAGCTAATTTATACAACTCTGAGTAGAGAATTTGTGGATGAAGAGCCTCCAGTTCACTCATATTTAGATGTTTCACCTTGTGATATAGCTAAGGAATCCTGACATGGCTACCTAATCTACTGATAAATGTGTAAACCTTCTTCTAAAATGACAACTGAGTTTCATAAACCTGAATTTGTCACTTCATGCAAAAGGCCAAGCCTATTTCCTGAAAAACAATTATCAAAGATCTTTTTGAAAGCTTATCATTTGGTTCAGATATTTATTGCTAGCCAACCGGCATCACCCTGATGCTTCATTTTCTAAACATGTAGTAGGGATTCCATGTTATTTTATAATTAAACAAAACTTCATGCTTTACCTTTCACTCTCACGGTCTATTCACTTGAGTTTTCTATTTAACAGTAAACCTTTTCCACAGCATTGTATCTTTGGGCACAGAATCTTTGGTATTTTTGAAAATGGCAAACTATACAGAAATAAAAAAATGGACCAGTTGCAAGTACCTAAGGGATGATTCAGGTGTTGTTAAATATGGGCCCTTTTTGACAGAATTGGCCCTCTTTCCTTTTCATTATGGTGAATCCCATTGCCAAATAGTCATTATTAGAGTTCTTGAGGAAATGATGTCTGAGTCCAGACACTGAACTTGTGATTTTCTTCTTTCCTACAAAGCGTACAGTCTAAGATCAACAATTCCTGCTTCATCCTGTACATTATACCAATATTAAATAGCATTTCTGACCTCCCCCATCCCCGGGATATTCCAAGGGGCCAAATGGATTTTCTTTATCCAGGATGCAATTCACAAAGTATCTGTGGGGATGGGAGAGGACAAATAAGAATATGTGTAGAAGAACTATGTTTGTTTGCATAACTGCATCTTCCTCAACTATCACCATTTCTTGTCTGTCTACTTGTTATTTTTAAGAAGAATTGCCCAGAAGCATAAAGAACATTTATTAAAGCCAGGAGTTGTGATCATTCCTGCACTGGTTTTGCAGTTTAAGATTATTTTGGCTATACATAGTCTTTTGTGTTTCCAGATGAATTTTTGGATTATTTTTTCTATTTCCGCAAAGCCTGTCATTGGAATTTTAATGGAGATTGCATTAAATCTGTCAATTGCTTCTGGCAGTTTAGCCATTTTTACAACATTGATTCCCCCAATCCATGAGCAGGGGACATCTTTCCACCTTCTAGTATCCTCTGTGATTTCTTTCTTTAATGTTTTGACATCGTCCTTGTAGAGATCTTCAGGATTTTGGTTAGATTGATTTCTAAGTATTTAAGTTTTTGGTGGGCTACCCTGAAAGAGTTTATAGAAGCAATACTGCAGGACTATGGTAGCAAAAATAGTTTGGTGCTGGCACAAAAATAGGCCTGAAGACCAGTGGAACAGAATTAAAGACCCAGAGATATACATATGAATCTAGAGCCACCCGATCTTTGACAAAGGGGTTAAGCTTGCAAATTGAGGAAAAGACAGCCTCTTCAACAAATGCTGGTGTGAAACTTGGATTTCCACTGCAGAAAAATTAAACTGGACCTGTACTTTGCAATTAGCATGAGAGTCAACTCAAATGAATAAAAGACCTCAACATAAAACCAGAAACTTTAAAACTACTAGAAGAACAGTCAGAAAACACACTCCAATGCATAAGCATTGGAAAGCACGTCCTTAATAAGACTTTAATTCCTCAAGAAATCACACCAAAAATAGACAAATGGGATTCTGGGAAATTAAAAAGCTCCTGTATAGCAGAGGAAACAATCAACAGAGTTAAGGAAACCCCAATGAATGGGAGAAAATATTCATATCCTATACATCTGTCAGAGGACTAATTTCTAGAATTTACAAAGAACTCAAGAAAGCAAATCACAAGACAACAGATAATCCAAAACACAAGTGGGCAAAGGAATTGAATAGACAGTTCTCAAATGAAGGTATTTGTAAGCCTAAGAAGCACATGAAAAAATGCTCAATATCCCAAGCCATTAGGGAAATGCAAATCAAAACAACTCTGAGATTCCACATAACTCCAGTAAGAATGGCCAAGATCAACAAAACAAATAACAAATGTTCATGAGTTTGTGAAGAAAAAGGAACCCTCTTACACTGTTGGTAGGATGGTAAATTGGTTCAAGAACTTTGGAAATCAATAGGGACATACTTCAGATAATGAAAAGTAGAACTGTCATACAGTCTAGCTATACTACTATTGGGAATATACCCAAAGGGAGACAAGTCATCATATCACAGAGACACCTGCATCTCCATATTCATTGCAGCACTCTTCACAATAGCAAGGACAAAGTGCCAACCAAGGTGTTTATCAACAGAAGAATGGATAAAAAATTATGGTACATATATGAAACTACACAACAATAAAAGAATGAAATAATGTCATTTCCAAAAGATGGATGAAATTAGAAAACATCATCTTAAGCTAAGGAACACGCTGGGATTTGGCTCAGTGGGTAGAGCACTGTGCTGCAGTCTCTGAGGTCCCAAGTTCAATTCCCAGCACCACAAAAATGGGAGAAGGGCCTGGCAATCCACTCCCAAGGCAATCCCGAAGCACTCACCCACTGAAAACCCTATGAGGGTCGCTATGAGTCGGATACCGACTCGACGGCACCTAACAACAACAACAAGCTAAGGAACACAAGCTCAAGAAGAGAAATACTATATGTTCTCACTCGTATGTGAGAGCTGAATCTTTCTTAAAGGGAGAAAAAAATCCTATAAATAAACTGATATATAAAAAATGCACATTTAATCTTAGTGAAGAAGGGACAACATAAACAGAAGAAAGAAGGATAGAGGAAACTAGCAAAGGGAAGTAAAAAGTATGGAAGGTAGGATAGTGAGGAGAAGCAATGTAAAGCGATAAAAGGAGGGAGAATAATCTCAATGTAAATGATGCAACTTCATGAGTACATGGGAAAATAGGGAAATATAACCAAAATATGCATGTAGCCTTTACGATATATTAGTCAAAAATTTCATAAACCTCATAATTTGACAAAAGTATAACCAAAGGTGTTATAATAGTTTCATAATGCAGTGCTATATGCTGTATTACTCTGTTCCCCAGCATCATTTACCAATAAAGAGAGAAAATTTAAACAGAGAACATATATTAAAAAGCTATATGATGCATTCTCTCTCTCTTTCTCTCTCTCAAAATTTTCATGTTGTAAACATTCTCTCCTTAGTTTTTTAAATAAATATAACTCAGAAAATATTTGAAGGAATTCACCAAATTGACTCTAAAATTCAGCTGAGAGATAAAATATTAATACTGTCCAAGAAATTAAGGAGAAGAATGGCACAGGAATAATCATATCAGATATGTGTATTTGTATAGCTGTGAACAAGAATATCTATCAAGTAGAAATGTACATCAGCTAAAATAATTGATGTCAACTGAAGAAAAGGCAGAGATAATGTTGAAGATGGAAAAACAAAACAGATCTAAACATGTATCATATTTAATGTGTAACAAATTTGCCATTTTGAAGACATACTCTAAACCCTTACACAGGTAATGTTATAAGTGTCTATGGACATTTTTATGATAAGTGTATATGGGAAAATAAAATTTGAATTCTATAAGATATATAAATAAATACAGTCCCAGATGCTCTGGAAATACTAGAAATAAAACATCTTTAAGTAGTATAAGGAATGTGTTTTCACTCATTTGATGAATGTTTTCACTCATGTGTTTTCCCTCATTTGAGTTCCATTGGGAGCGAGGCAGAGACAAAGAAATTGTCCCTTTCTAGCTCAAGACCTTATGCCTCTCAATTCTGAATCTAACCAGTCTCACATTCTATAGTATGTGTCTTGCGGTATTGCTCAGGCTTTTGTAACATTGTGGGGAAAGAGAGAGGAGAGATGGTATTAAGAATTTGAGACTCCAGAGACTGAGACATTGTTAAAATTTTCTGTTTTTCTATCTTGAACCCTGATTATCCTTTCATGTTAAAATTATCTTATACTGTTATTGGTGCTTTTCTCTTTGTGCTGAGAATCTGAAACTATGCAACTGTGCTTTTTATCCATATGCTTCAGTGCTTAGGGATATGTAAGGATTTTTTAAAATTTTAATACACAAAATATCTGGGAAGGACTCAGATTTCCCTACTTCAAGTCCATTGTTCAAACATTAACATACAGAGAAATAATCATAGCAAATAAATTACTTATATAAATGTTTATAAACATATTTATTAAGTACAACCTCACAGTTGTTAAAAACAGTTGGTACCAGTTGATGGCAAGGTAAAGAGGTAAATAAAACACAAGATTACTGTATGGAACATACATCTTTCAATTGTAGGCAAATAATGCTGCATCCAAAATACCATAAAATCTTGCCAGACACCATGGCACACACCTGTAATCCCAGCAACTCAGGAAGCAGAGGCAGGAGGATCCCAAATTAGAGGCCAGAGGAAACCTGCATAACTTAGGGAAACCTTGTCTCAAGGTAAAAGGTAAAAAATGGATTTGGGGATGCAACTCTGTGGTAGAGCATTTGCAATATGTGCACAAGACCCTAGGTTTAACCCTCTAATTTAAAAAAGTCCCATAAAATCTCTATTAAAATTAAGCATTTATTTGGCTTGCAGATCTAAAGGCCATCTTATCTGGTCTGGTCAGTTCAACTCTGTTTCACACATCACTTATCCTCTTTTTAGCCTAGGCCTGCTCTTATTATAGTGACAGCAAAAAAGATGGCAAAAAGAAACAGGAGTTTTTAAGTGGAGGTGTCAATCTAGTACACTGTTCCTTTTACCTCATTTTATTGATCAAACAATTTCACATGGCCAAATCCAAAGTTACAGGTCAGAACAATAACCGTACAGCACTTCTTCAAGATCCCTCTTCCAGAAAGATCAAAGATCACACAAGAATAGGCATTAGGTAGGAGTAAAGAATTGGAGTCAATAATGCGATCAACTCCAGGGAGCAATGAATGTCTCCACCATGCTTCTGGTCTTGGAAGTGGGCTGTGTTAGAAAACAGAAAGAAGAGGAGTCTGGCAGGCCTAATACTAATTTAACCACATACAAAATCATAAAAGTAAATATGAAAGAAAGACTTTTTTGCAGACAGGTTTATTAACATTCACATAAAATCCTTTAAAAAAAAAGGTAACTTCATTGTTAAAGTATGAGTTGTTGTTATGCGTTATCACATTGGAGCCAACTCATAGCGGCTCTCATAGGGTTTTCAATGTCTGATTGTTTCAGGATTGCTTCATGGATGGATTACCATGTCCTTCTCATGTGTTAAAGTAGATAGTGGTCCACAAATCCCTCATACTCAGTTACTTCTTTGTTCTGACATTCCAGTATACTCTGAGATATAATAAATGAGAAAGAAAATTAACTTGCTATAGTCAGAAAGGTTATTAAACATCATTACCTAGAAAGTTAAATGGCTCATGTTTCTATCCAACTAATAGAAAATGGAAGGTAACTTTTCTCACCAAAAATGGAGTGGTGATGGTACAACTGAGTCTCTGAAGATAATGACAGAAGGATCCAAAGGTCAAGGACCAAGGCAGCCTGCATAATTTAATGAGAACTTGACTCAAAACAAACAAACAAACAAACAACAACAACAACAAAAACATGGACCAAGGATGTATTCATTGTTAGAGCACTTGCAAATGATGTGTGATGCCCTGGGTTCAACTCCCAAGTGCTGAAGAAAAATAAATAAGTAAAAATTTAAAAGGGAGTGATACAAACTCTCTGCTGTTATAGGTGAACTGAAGAGAGAATCTGTGAGAAAATGTGCTAACAGAAAAGATGAGAAATGGGGCATTCCCCAATTGTTATAATTGTAGACTTATTGGATAGAAGTGCTATCTAACAATATAGTGGAAAGAACTTTAATCAATTGTGAACTAATGTGAGGCAAATAATAGGCAATCAATGAATATTTTTTAACATAATATATAAAACAGTGTGGAAATGCTATTCTTAAAATACTAATGCAGGATTAACACAAACAAATGAACCCCAATATAAGAATGTAAGAGAACAGAATGATATGGGATTGACAAAATGTATCAATGCACCTCGAAGAAAATACATATTTTCCAAGAAAATATCTCTGTATTTTCTCAGAACTTTGATACTTCATTTCTATTATGTAAATTCTTTGTATGTTGTAGAATGCTTAAATGCATTTTGTCTATATTCATCATTTCCATATGTGGGGAATTTTCTACACAAGGTTCTACATGATCACTTACTTTTATAATTTCTTTGAACATCTGTTGCCCTTATTTGATCATATCCATCTACAATTATATTCTCTTTGCTCTACCATTTTGAATTCATTTCTTCCCTATATCCTTTGCACTAGTTGCCCCTACTGCATGGGACATTACTTCTTTTGATTCTTGAATGACTATTACTTTCTTGAAATTAGTGCTCAAGTTAAATGTATTCTCCTGGGAAGGGATATACTCTGTCCTCAATATTAATTATAAAGAAGCAAATCTGTAGATACAAATATGTTTCAGAATTGATTAATTGAATGCATAGTGGTATCACTATACACCTATGTCTAGGGCTGGGATTTAGCTCGGTTGGTAGAGCATTGCTCTGTAGTCTCTGAGGTCCTGGGTTCTATTCCTAGCACTGCAAAAATGGGAGAAAGAGATGTCAATCCACTTCCAAAGCAATCCCAAAACAATCAGCCATTGAAAACCCTCTGCAGGTCTCTATGAGTCGGACACAACTAGATGGATTGCACTTAACAACAACAACATACACCTATGTCCAGTCTTTCTCTCCATTCTGCCATCAACAGCTAACCTTTTCTAAAGCTAGTTTGATTTTTACCTACTGAATGTCTGCCATTCTGATTATCTCTCATCTCTCTTGCTTATGTCACTACCTGTGAGACAAAGAACTTTTTACCATTTCAATGATCCACAAAGTAAAATTATTTGTTTACATCTTCTTGTACAAACTTTATGTCATGTAATCACCATGGTACTTGTATAGTCTTTAGAATTTCGTGTTCTATGATTGACTATAGTTAAGAAAGACTCATGTTGGAGCTTTCAACTGAGTCATTTTCCCCTCTTACCAGTGCTTACATGGGGTCACAGGATTGGATATATAGTGATTTGGGTTAACTTTAGATGGAATAAGGGAAGAACGTATGCAGACATGCAATCAAAAAATCTCATCCAATTTATCTCAAATATCTTCATCAAATATCTTCACACCATATACTAATATTGTTATTTATTCCTTTGTCTTTTGTACTCCTACTAAATGTTAACCTCATGAGAAGAAGGAAAGTTTATGTTGTATTTCTTTCTGTATCCCCAGAAGTGAGACAGTGTCAGTTCACAATACACAATTAATGAATATCACTTAAAAATTTATTTGCTATTTAATAAAAAAAATGAACCAACAAAATTGGACAAAGAAGAAAGCAAGATAAATTGGAAGGTTGTTTTCTTATATTCTAATTATTTCTGTGTGTATTTTGTCAGTGTGCACATTTATATATGTTAATGTGTCTGTACATATTATAGGCTCACTATTTTTTCTTGCTCAAAATTTTATTGATGGTGTCATGTAAACTGGCTTATGCAAGTGACTAATCATGACTTGCAAACATTACTGTTAATACAAAAATGACTCTATTCTCACAGGAAGTATTTTGCACATTAAGAGAGCTGATTATATTAGGATATCACTTCTTTTCTTATTTTTTTTTAAAGTGTGGTACAGAATGGCACTTTTGCTATTTCCATTTTGCACCTGTCACATAGTTTTTAGTTACATTTAAAACAACTTACATAATTTATAACACCCTTTGATTAATATCACTTCTACAATTGATATGAAACTCTCTTCGGTCATAAAGAAGGATGGCACCAATGCACCTACATTTCGAGGGTATACCAAGGATATTATTCCCATCGATGCATTCAATGAACATGAGAACATTAATGAAGTTTCAAAAAGGTGCTCTACATTCTAACCCAAGATATTAAGGATGTTTTAGATTTCACTAGGGAAAAGTACTAAAACATAAATAGAATTAAATTGTGGTGTTATTTAATTAACTGGGAAGTTCAATGTGCTCTAGAGACAATTTATTACAATAAATAGAGCATCCTATCCTTGCAGTGCATTGTGATGAATATAAATCAAGATTTTTTTTTTCCTGGAAGAGAAACATTTACCAATTCCTTATAAACTGTACCTAAGGGCCCCATTAGGTTGATACTTTATGAGAATGTTTCATTATCTTGGGACATTTTATCTGTGCCACATTTGACATCGCTGATCACTTGTTTGTCTTTGAAACACCCTCCTTAGGTTCCTGCTTTTCTCATTTTCCTGACGACATTCCACCTCTTCCCTTTCAGTGTTCCCAATGGCTTATTCTAACAACTGTCTCTTAACTCTTGATGATTTCCAACGTTTTCTCCTTACCATAATTTTCTTCAAGACAAATATACTGAAAAAGTACTTATGATTTCTCCTAAAAGCTACTCTTCTTTCAATGATTGATTTTTCATTGCTGGTGTTGTGTGTGTTTTGTGCTATCAAGTCGGATCTGACTCATAGTGACTCTATGTATGACAGAATGAAACCTTACCCAACCCTGTGCCCTACACACAATCATCCTTATGTTTGAATGCAATGTTGTAGTCACTGAGTTTCTTCTCATTTTGAGTTATGCACATCAACAAATGGAGATCCCATGGAATTTACTACACTCCTATCATTAATGTTTACTCTACTTTGAGGAGACAACTCTTCCCCAGTGGTATTTTTAATATCTTCCAGACTGGGAGGGACTATAGTTAACGGTGCTTCTCTGTTATTCACAGGGTTTTCAAAAGCTACTTATTTTTGGAGTGGTCTGCTGAATTCTTCTCCCTAGTCTGTCTTGCTCAGGAAGCTCAGCTGAAACCTGTCCACCATGAGTGGCCCTACTTGTATTTGAAATACTAGTGGCATAGCTTTCAGCATCACAGCAGCATGAAAACCTCCACAATGACAAGCTGACTGACACATTGGGTCATTTGGTGGCATATTCAAGCTACAATACTTGGGTCCATTCTTTCTCGTCCTTTTTCTTGCTACATCCATTTAATCTAAAATTCTGTACTTTGTCTCCACCACATATTTCATTTCTTCACTATTTGCCCCAATGCTACAATTGATCTAATGAACACTCTCACTTATCTCTCATGTGAATTGCCTCTATTGTTTTCTAAACAACTCTGCTTTATTCTCCAAACAGTCCATATTCAAAAACTGTTCAAAAATAAATTATGTTACCACATCCCTAGAGAAAAATACAATGCCTTTCTTCATCATTCCACTCACCTACTCAAAATATTTCACTTACTCTTCATTGTTTCTAATGTCATATCTAAACTAGTTAATTACAAAAGCATTGCTATTTTGTCCTATCTTTTATTCTGCATCATGTACTATATTCCCATATAGCCTCTGATCTAATCATCTTCTTTTGCATCTACTTAATTCCCTGTACATATTTAACTTTGAATTTCCATTCCTTTATACACTTTTATTCATTGTATCACCAAAATTCACTTTCATTTTCCAAAAACTATACATCTTTCAAGGGGCTGGGATTTAGCTCGGTTGGTAGAGTGCTGCTCTGCACTCTCTGAGGCCCTCAGTTTGATCCCTAGCACTGCAAAAACCCAGAGTAGGACATGGTAATCCCTTTCCAAAGCAATTTCCTAAGCAATCAGACTTTGAAGACTCTATGAGGGTTGCTATAAATTGGATAGACTGAAGGATGCCTAAGAACAATACCTGCAGCCATGCCACAGTGGTGTCTGGTCCTGTCAGGTCTCAGAAGCTAAGCATGGTTGGGCCTGGTTAATACTTGGACGAGAGACTACTTGGGAACACCAGGTGCTGTAGGATTGGGAGAAGGACCCAGAAACCTGCTCCCCCAAACAATCAGCCATTGAAAGCTCTATAAATAGCAGGGAAGCACTAATAATACTGTTTTACCAGTTGCATGAGGGTCATTAGGAGCCAGACATGGACTTGAGGGCATGTAACAACAACAAATAGCAACAACAATATATACCTTTCAAAGCCTAATTCAAGTTCCACCATTTTTCATGAAGTCATCTCAAAACTATTTAGTGTCTTCAGATATTGATCACTACTGAACTTAGAAAATTATTTCATGAAATTTTGATTTAATTCATACTATATTGCACAATCATAAGTATTTTAACTTGAGTGTAAGTTTTTATTCTCATCTTTCATTATATTTTGTTCTTGAAAGTAGATAGTCTGCTTTATAATTGTTTACAGTATATGATGCATGACCTAAAAAACCTTGAATTTACTTTGGAGATAAAAATTTCATATTATGTTACTGAATCCCTTTTCTTCATACATTTTATTCATAGCCTATTGAGACAGGGCACAAAATTTAAAATACTTGTATTATTTTCAAATAGATGTGATTAAACAGAAATTTTATAAGGAAAAAGTTGTGTAACACCTCCACATATTTAAAAAGCAAAACAAAATGTAACTTTGTGTAGGAACATAACATGTTAAATTTAAATGATTTTATAGAAAACTGTCATTTTTAAATTTTATTGTTGTTGTTGTTGTTAGGTGCCGTCAAGTCGTTATCCGACTCATAGCGACCCTCTGTACAACAGGGGAAACACTATTGTCAGGGCTTCTCTGCTGTTCATAGGGTTTTCAATGGCAGATTGATTTTTGGGAGGGGGTTGCCAGGTCCTTCTCCCAAGCCTACAGCTTCTGGTGTTCCCAGGTGGTCTCCCATCCAGGTACTAACCAGGCCTGACCCTGTTTAGCTTCCGAGATCTGACAGGATCGGATGCCACAGGGCTACTGCTGCAGGCTTAAATTTTATTACCTTACTAAATAATTTAAATATATATTTACAATTCTGTGAAATTTGCTCATCACCACTCTTGAAGTGAGTAAAGTGTAATTTTTGAGACTCTGAAGCAAAATGCATTAATTTGCTGCATAAACTGTACTTTAAAACTTTTATCCTAGAAACATGCCAAGTTAACTGATCAGTATATGACAAGACAGCCAGAAAATAAGCTAGGCAAAATGTGGTATCACAAATTCATCTTCCAACTTTATGCTGAAATATCTACTGAAATGATCTCCTCATAAGTTAATGACACAGTAAGATGTTTAATAGAAGTAAAACATGGAATATAATATTAATTTTCAAAGTTTAAGAATACATAGAAATTTCTTTTCTCATTTTTAATAGTTTCTGATGGTTGGAAAATTGAAAGATGAAAGCAGTAGGCACACTGCAGTAGAAACACTCTTTTTCACTGTTACGGATGTAATGAGTTGCAATGTACACTTTTGGAGCTTATTAAATGTCTCCATATTTTCTTGGTCACTTTCATTTGGAATACAGTACTGTGCTTGCATGTGAGCTACATATCTTCTGAAATTAGCAGGGTTCAAGGCAGCTCTGATAGTCAGACTTTCTTATCAGTAATTTCCGTAGGGATAATTGTCTAAAGAAATTCAAGAACCTGACTGAACATGAAGCATCTAATGAAACTTTTTGACAAATCTTTTGTATTAAATGAACACAAAGAGAACTATTGATAGTACCATGAAAGAGTAATTTATGCAATTTTCAATCATCAAAATGTTTTTCTCAAGTTATTTCTCACAGCTACCAAACATTTCCCTTTTAAAACTGCATGCATTTTAAATCAGGAAATGCTGTTTCGCTTAGATTAATGGGTCACTGACAATATTTTAACCTAAGTTTTGACAATTTGGGGGGATTTTTAATCATGAAAATTATAGAAACAATTATTCCATATAAATTATTGAAACACATTTACAAAAGACAATTCAAGGAGTTCTATCATAAGATAACAAAAGTTACTGGTGTGTCATAATGGAAGAACATTAAAACTCAGTGGAGACTAAAACCAGAGGTATTGGAATTATAATAGAGTTTATTTTCCAAAATATGTTATTAGCTAATAACCTGATACTGATCATTTTAGAGTTAGATATTTGCACATATTTTACTATCAATTACTATCAATCTCAATTAAATTATCAATTAATATCAATTAATAAAGAGGATGTTTTCTAATGTGTAAGGAAACAACTTGATGTTTTCTTGATTATAGCACCATTCTTCCCATGAAGACAGGTTACCAGTAGTAAGATTTAAGAGTGATTTCAATTAACCAGAATTTAACAAATATTTATTCTGATTAAATTAGGCATGGGATAAGCAAATAATAAAGTTTATTATATAATTATATATTATTTTTACATATAAATAATATATATTTGCAATATATATTTGCAATATATATTATTTATTGTAGGGCACTGCCTAGAGAGGCAGTTTGCCCTGGGGCCTATTTAGACCCCTTGGAGGACTTAGGCTTGTTCCCCAGGCAATCACCTTTGCCCTACATCTGGAAACTCAGGGTCATAGAGCTCCCCAAGATGGCAGATGACGCTGGCATCCAATCCTTCACCTCAGACCCCTTGACACTGATTGGATGTTTCCAAACCCCTGAATGGCTCCTGATTGGACCATTCAGGAACCACCCCTGATTGGCTATTTTTACAAAACCAAATTTGTATATCCCCCCTGATTAGCCAAAACCGGTATGGGGTGACTGCCTCTTATTGATCCCCGCCTAGCCCCAGAAGAGTATATAAGGGTAGTACATGGAGCAGTGTGGGTCCATTCCATTGACCAAGACAGACAAGGAAACAATAAAGAGATGTTGGAACAGAGCACTTGGAGTCGGTGTCTTCACTGGGAAGAGAGAAGCAAGGAGGCGCCATGGGCATAAGCCTCTGAGCCTACCTTTCTCAAGGCTTCTCAGAGCAGCCATGGGCATTAGCCTCCTTTCCAGGTGGTGTGGCTCTTGGGTACTTGGCTCCCCTCACCAGACGACGGGTCTTTGGCAGCTGGTTTCTGCTCATGGCCAGAGCAAGTCCAGTGGCAGGGTGGCACCCCACAATTTATATGTATAAATAATATTTATTAGCAATATATGATTTATATGTATAAATAACATTTATTAGCAAACCTTAATAATGAATGTAATTATCAATGGAAATACATTAATATCACAGTGAAAGACAATTGTTTATATATCTGAATTAATTCTATGTCCTGCATCCTTATGATTAACTAATGAAAAATATGGAACCCTAGTTTAGAAAAAGTAGATATGTACTTACCAAAATAAAAATATAAATGTATAACCCACCCCATAATGTCTGCAGCTATTGTCATATTGCTGTAACATCAGATGATTCTGTCACTGTACTTTGACATTTTCATTTATAATAAATGTGATATGGTTTCATTAGCATTGGTTAAAACTAAAAAAGTAGAAATTTTTAAAGATATGTAAGATAGACACAAACATAAAGATATTGCTTTACATGCCTTGCATGTATAATGAGAGAAATAGAAATAATGATACAAAGAAAAAGAAAAGGGAAAGTAAGGCATTTCCAATTCCATGATAGAAATTTAACTTCTTACATCACCTTCTGAAATAAAATATCTAGAGATAGGCCCTGCAACCAAAGCAGTGTGAATGGATTAAAGAATATGTCAAAATTATAATTCACTCTTAAAGTTATGTTTAATCCCTTCAGTAAAACATATCCTTGGATGGCATGTGCATTTAAAAACTTTGTGACTGAAGACTTTAGAAAGATCTCACCCTGACTTTTATTTTTAAAAGTGACTTTACTTTTAGGGCAGCTTTAGTTTTACAGAAAAGTTGAGAGGAAATTATAGAGAGTTTTCCTATCTGTTTGCTTCCCTTACATAAACATAACCTCTCAGACCATCAGTATCCCTACCAGAGTAGTATATTTCCTAAACAAAAAAGTGAACACTGGTACATCATTGGAAACTACAGTCTATAGTTTACATTATGGATCACCCATTATGTTGTATATTCTTTAGGTTCTGATGTGTATAATGACACATATGCTCCCTTATTGTATCATATGGAATAGTTCCAATGCCCTGTTCTGTCTATTCATCATCCCCTAGCCCCTGAAAAACACTGATATTTTTATGACTTCCAAGGTTTTTCCTTTTCTAGTATGACATATGGTTGTAATTATCCAGTAAACATCATTTTCATATTGACTTCTTTCATTTAGATGTATACATTTGAAATTCTTTCATTTCTTCTCAAGGTATGACAACTTATTTCTTTTTAGTGTTACAACATTCCATAATTTGGATATACCACATTTTATTTGTAAATTCATCTACAGAAGGACTTCTTGGTTTCTTCTAAATTTTAAAAATTATGAATAAAGTTATAAGCATTTATGTTCAGGTTATGTGTGGACATAAGTATCAGTTCATTGGGGTACATATGAAAAACTGTGATTGCTAGACCATATGTAAGAGAATGTTTAGTTCTGCAAGAAACTGTCAAATTATCTTCTAAAGTGACTATGCATTTTGCATTTCTACCAACAATATATGAAACTTTCTGTTACACCACATCCATAATAGCATTTTAGTAAATCAGTGTTTTGGATTTTAGCTATCCTAATAAGTGTATAGTGACATCTCATTGTTAAGGTTAATTTGGAGATGACGTCACCTAAAGTACTAGTTGTTTTCTCCACCTTCAATTAGGAATCTAAAAAATCAATTGACAAATCCAATTTAAACTTTGACATTCTTATTTCCTTATTCTGTAACCATTTAGTTGAAAAATTTACCTCAAATCTCTATGATATTTCTGTTTCCATTACTATCACAGCTTTCAAACCAGTTTTCCAAAAAGTTCTTCCATGTAATCCACTTTCCAGGCACAGCCATTACAACCTTCCAGTGATGTATTTCAGCCCAACAAATCCCAAGATTTGCTGAAAAAATTGTCTATTCAGAGCTATTCAATAGGATTAATCAAGTGGTAGGTAGCTGTATTCATAAAAAAAGAAATCATCATGGAGATATCAATAAATGTAATTAGAAGACTCACTTATAGTAAATGTTTCCTGGGAGGCATAAAAAGGAGATTGCTTAAATACATTCAATATCTGTTCCTTACTCCTTCGTATTCTAATTTCATAAATGCCTTATTACAAAAGCTAGCTCCCACATAGGATTTCCTGGTGTTTTGAGGTAAGGATAGAACATCGCATTTTAGATATGGTACAGTGTATTCTGTAAAGGGTTTAGTCCACTTGGTAGACTGCTGCTCTGTATGCTCTGACGACCTAGTTTTGATTCTCAGAACTGCAAAAATGAGAGAAGGATCTGGAAACTCATTCCAGAAACAATCAGCCATCAAAAAACCTATGAATACATAGAAGAACCAACATACTGCCAGGCATTACACAGTATTGGGGAGTGTTTCATTCTGTTGTACACAGGGTCATTATGAGTTGGACCTGAATGGATAGCACTTAGCAATGATAACTACAATATAATGTGTTCTAGATTCTGGCCTGTTGGTGGAATTCACCATCTAAAAGTTCTTTAGTGGCTGAGAGCAATTGTGCCACAATTCAAATGATTCATTCAAGCACATCAAAAACAGATGAATTTACACAAAATAAAGTAAGAACATCAAAACAACTACGTATTTCAGCAAAATAAAAAGTTAATTTTAGCCACATAAACACTTACAGAAAAGTGACTCAATGCAAAAATACTAATAATGTTAAAGGCCTTATGGATATCATAGTTAATAGCTAACTGTTCATAATCCAGAAGCTTAATCCAGTAGAAAGTCAATAATACATTATTCATAACAATGAATAAAAATATAAATATTAACATATAAAAGATTATTATTCTCTGAAATATGAAGCTAAAGAATGGAGCTTCCTGTTTCACTTTTATGCAGATAAGAAAGAGGATTTCCACATGGGAAGTTCAAATTAGATAATCATCTTTACCTCAAAGATACCTGAAATTTCCATGGCATTTCCAAGTTGTCCTTGGTGAAATTATGTCACTTTGATAGGTATGTTTATGAATTAAAATATGAGGAAAAGTGTGCTTTCCTCAAAGGCAAAAAAGTCTTAAGAGAATACCAATGGTTGGTTATAACAGAACTTACAAGAACAAGTATTTCTAGAAACTGTTTAATCACCAACCCACTGATTTGCCTCAGAAAAAAAAAAAGAAAAAAGAAAAAGGATAAAAAACATACTAGACCATGTAGAACAGAAACAACCAATAAATCAAATTCCTAGTCCTATACATTAATAAACAGGTATGACCTATAGTTCATTGTTTGGCAATTCCAGGTTGTTATTAACAAAAAAAAAAACAGATAAAAAAGACTAAATTTAGAAGCTTTTGATAATGTTTCATAAAGTTAACCACGGCAAAGTTTACCCTACAAACACTAGTATAAGACTTGATTACCTATGAAATCATAGGACTTCTTAGATAAAGGCTTATTCTGCCTTATTATCTTCCCATTAAATACTGAAAAATGTGACAACAAATGTAGAGAACAAGTATAGTGTTTCTACTTGTTTTATCAAAGATAAGAGTGTCCAATTCATGGGCACATCACCAGGTGACTTATAGAAGACATACCTCCATTATTAGGAGATGAAGTCAGCACTTAGGTTCTAAGTAAGAAGTGAGTAATCTTGTCTCCAAAGTAGACAAGAAAATACTTCATCTATGGGGAACACATAATCTCTCTTCCATACAGAGATAATAAAATATAAACCACAGACATATATTAACAGTTATAGCATGCAGGACTTAGCTTAACAATTCCTAACCTAGATCAACAGAAATCAGAGCTCAAATCAAATGTGGTACAAAATTTACCCTCAGAGTAAGAGAGATTCCTGAATGGGATACAAATAAGACTGCAGTTTAAGGCATTGTTTCTGAGACCTGGTTCATAAACCATGTGAGAAAGAATATTTTTGCAGGTCCATGGGATGATATCCATGATTGATCATGATGATGTCTTCCAAAAACCACCAGAAAAATCTGTCAATTCAGCAGTTGATAGAGCTCTTGCTCTATGCACTTAGAGGCCCTGGGTTCAATCCCTAGCATCACAAAAATGGGAGAAGGACCTGGCAGCCCACTCCCAAAACAATCCGGAAACACTCTGCCATTGAAAACTCCATGAAACGCAGAGAACAACTGACATACTGCTGCATATGGTATAGTATCGGATAGTGTTTTGTTCTGTTTTGTTGTACCTAGTTGTCACTATGAGTTGGACCCAACTCACAGCACCTAACAACAACAAAATGTTACTTAAACAAAATAATTTCTAACCACTTGTGTTGACAATATAAGAGCCTTTAAGTAATCTTCACTATCTTCAACTCTTTGGGACACTGCTAACACTGTGTTGAGTTAATGTTCTCCATTCTTACAGCATTCCATAGCTGAGGATGCAGAACAACAAAGTGTCCAAATTTATGAATTTTATTCGGTGAGAGAAGATGAGAACATGCTCACCTATATTTGAAGTAAGTAGACATCAGTAAAAGTTCAAATAGAACATTCAATAACTTGTAAAAGACTAACTATAGTCTGGAAAACAATTTATATCTGTGTCAAGGCCACAGAAACTGGAGAAGTTCATAACCTATTGCAGATTCTTTCTCTTCTAACTCTGTTGAGTGGGATAGAAAAGATCAGGAAGAACCATAAGAAGTTTTCACAGATGTGCAATCTTCAGTGAGGGAATAGCAACTATACAAAAATTGCAAGAAATTTCTCTTTACCTCAGCAGAAGAGACAACATGTGAGTTACAAGAACAAAATGCATTGCTGTTTTTAGGGCATTCATAAAATTTCATTACATCTGTGATAAAAAAAAAATAGGGAAAGAAAACAGGTATTAGGGGAAGGGCTGAGTACATGCTTTGCTCACAACTACAGTGAATGACAGCAATATCCTGGCATCCAATCCTATCAGGTCTCAGAAGCTATGCAGGGTTGGGACTGGTTAGTACTTGGATAGGGAGACTGCCAGGAACACCAGGTGCTGTAGTCTTGAGAGACGGACCCAGCAACTCACTCCTGAAAGAATCAGCTATTCAAAACTCTACAAGTAGCAGAGAAGCTCTGACAATAGTGCCAGGCATAATAACATAGTGTTAGGGAGTGTTTCCTTCTGTTGTACATGAGGTCCCTATGAGTCAGGCACCTAACAACAACAACAGCACAGTTATTGGAAGGTGAGAAATAATAAAGCCACATTCCTGAGAATGAAGGCCATTGTCATACTTAAGACTGAGGTTTAATCAGAACAGAGAATGAACTCTTCCCTCTCCCCTCCTCCAGCAAGGTTTGAATAGCAAGCAAGAGCAGATGCCTCCTGGAAGCACAAGAAAGGAACAAGAAAATGTAAAGGATACCTCATGAGGCAAGCACAAAAGGAAGACCTTGATTTTACTCTCAGATATTTCTTTCAAAAATCAGGCTTCACCATAATTGCACAATGTATCCACAGGAGTTAGAAACCAATGGTTCATTTATGGATGACCACAGCAATAAAAAAAAAAAAAAAAATAGAAAAGAAAAGAAAAGAAAGAGAGAAAAGAAAAAGAAAATCCTGGTTTGAGGCTAAAGGCAGCCTGCATAACTTATCAAGACCATGTCTCAAGATAAAAAATAAAAAATGGGCTGCCAAGTATGTAGTATGTGTAAGACCCTGGGTTCAATCCTTCAATATCACAAAAAAAAGAAAAGAAAGTTATATCCTCAATATCTTCACACAAAGTAAAGCGTAGAAGCCATGCAAAAACTGTCTCTGTAAATAGGTTCAGTCTCTCAAATTCTACTATCTTATCACTTAAATCCAAATTTTAAATTGGGTTAATACAAAGCAGTCTAAAAATTTCTCTTAACAATAAACAATATCTTCCTATAGCAATTGAATCATTCTTTAAATGTGAAATATCAACTATTTCCTTTCCTGGTAAGATTTAATACTATGGTATTTTTGTCTATTATATACGGAGAATATAAAAGCTAACCCAAATCCTGAATGGCATTATCTATCAGGGCTGGCATTTATCTGTAACCTTATTTTGAAAATGAAATTTTATACCATGCAAATTTAATATAAATATTTTAACACACGTATAATTTTTATTTTATATGTACAGTAGCTTTATTAAAACTTTAAATTTAACAATTATGAATACAAATATATTTCTGAGAAGAGAAACTATTGCCTAAATTATTGGCCCATATTAAATGAACATGCACTATGGATATTTTAGGCAACTATTGCTACTCTAAAATATCTACTTTTACTTATTTCAAAATCTGGTATTTTCCATGGTGTAACAGAGTGTTACAATACCTTTTGAAACATATTAAGCCAAATTATTGGATCGCTTGTTTTTATACCAACTCATTTTTTTTCGGTCTCAATTTTCTTAAAATGCAGATAGCTTAGCCTCACTGGAAAAGACCATGAAAAACTGGTTGTTAGAGTGAATGAAAAAAGATAGAAAACAGACAAAAACAATAGCTCCTCAAAAATGAAGCCACCACAGGAAAAACAATTACAATAATTTAGTATGCAGTTGGAGATATGATAATAATGATAATAAAGAATAGCTAAAATTCTCCCTAGGAGTCATCCAGGTGGTTAGCACTTGCAAACTGTAACATTCTTTATGCAAACCATAACAGAGGTCTCCCAAACATTTAAACCCAGAGACCCAAGCCAGACTTCAGACTCAAGAGTCTTGGGAACTAAGCAGCTGAACCCTTTAGCCTCAGGTTCAGAATGGATGATTCATTCACTAATTCCTTCCTTGGATGTGTTGAGTACTGAAGTCCACTTAAAACTCAAAAGAGTCTCTCACAATCAGATGGCTGGCTCATTCATCCTCAGATAAAACGGGCTTTTCCAAATATACGTCTGTCACATATGTGGCCATAAGAGCAGAATTCATAGGAGTTCCAGAAATCCTCATTTTAGTTTCAATAAAATAGTAAAAAGCCAAAGTCCAAATTGTGAGAATACCCAAATCACCAAATCAATCACAATATACTTAACGGGAAAGACCAGGTCAAAATTAAAGGCCATTTTTCTCCATCAATTTATCCACCAGTGTGTGTATAGGCAGCCATGCCATACTGGAAGAGAGGGAATCCCAGACTTTGGAACTATGAAAGCCATTGAGAATTTCTCTGCAATCCATCTGCACTACAATCTAACTTTGGGCTTACCTTGCTGACTAGCACAGAATTATAACAAGGTGCTAGATTCTAAAGTCTGCCACATTGAGTGAAATTGAAAAAAAATAGAGATTGATGGAGAGAAACTGGATTTATTTACACTTTGGCCACACTTGTAAGAGAAGCCAAAGAGAGGTTTATAAATACTCATTTTAGCTTTTCTGTGGTAGATCCCTATCTTTTATAGGACAAGCAATGAGACAAAGGCAGAAAGGAAATCCAGGTATAATATAATTTAAGATTTTAGCTGGTATTATTTCTCACTAAGAGGTAATGTCCTCCCTGACATGGACACTTTAACCTTTCAGCAGAGGGGCTCCTGCTGGACATTCAGTCTTCCAATGTCTGTGTCAATTCTCTGTGAGATTAGAAGTGATAATTATTACATATAAAATAACACCATCACTAAAGTCTCGCTAAGTGGAAGAAAAGGTGTGCTAATTCTTTGCACAAAGTTATTCAGTTTCTATTTCTCTACACAAAATGTCTAGCTTTTAATGACAACAAATAAACATAATAAAAAGAAAGAAAATAGCTACTAAAAGATACAAAATGATCATCAGAACTACACAAAAGTATGACAATCATACTCAAACTGTTTAACATACTTTTAAATAATTATTATGTTAATGTTTCAATGGAGAAAGTGAAAGATTAGGTAGGAAATTTCAGGAAAGAGATTTTAATAAATGAAAAATCCAATCAAATGAAAGAGCATAAAAATTGTTATAGGAAAAATGCCTTTAACATGGACTTCAGTACTCAACACATCCAAGGAAGGAATTAGTGAAATTAAAGATGAGTGATTAAAAACAACCTATTCTGTTGGAGCATAGTGGCACACACCTTTAATCCCAGCAATTTAGGAGGATAGCAAGTCCAAGGCCATCGGCAGCCTGCATAATTTAGTGAGACCCAGTCTCAAGATACAAAAATTAAAAACAGGGTTGGGAGTGCAGCTCTGTGGTAGAGTGCCCCTTAGTACAAGAAAAAATAAAAATTATCTACTCTGAAATTGAAAGAGAAAAAAATGGGAGAAAGAGAAAAAATACCAAAAAGACTGCCAATAGCTTGAAATAGTGCAAATTGTTGTTGTTATGGTTTTTGTTGTTAGGTGCAGTCGTGCCTGGTCTGACTCATAGTGACCCTCATAGAATTTTCAATGGCTGATATTTAGTAATGCGGAATTTAGTTCCTCCAAGACAAGAAATAGTGCAAGACATAATGTATGAGGATTCTCCAAAATTAGTAGGTAAAAGAAATCACAGATCCAACAATCTCAGAGAAAGCCAAGCAAGATAAATCACTCTCCTTTGGGAAGGAGAAGCCTAGATCATATTTAAACTTCTAGAAACAAAATGCCTGCAGCCATACCACTATGGTGATGCATTCTGTCAGATCTTGGAAGCTAACCCGAATTGAGCCTAGTTAATATTTGCGAGGGAGAAAACCTGTGAACACCAAGTGCTGTACACTTTGATAGAAAGACCTGGCAGCCCACTCCCAAAAAACATTCAGCCACTGAAAACATTATGAATAACAAAGAAGCACTGATAATGGTGCCAAACATGGCATAGTGGCAGGTAGCGTTTCATTTGTTGTACATAGAGTCACTATGAGTTGGCCTTGACTCAACAGCACCAAACAAAAATAAATGAAATGTAAAGGAAAAATCTGGAAGGAATCTAGAGAAAAGACATATCACCTAAAGGGAAGAAGTGTACTGATAGGTGAAGTGGTGCACATCTGTAATGCCAGCACTCCAGAGGCTGAGGCAGGAGGATCTTGAGTTTAAGACCACACTAGAATATATAGCACCACCGTCTGGAAGTCCTGTGAAAAGACATTTTCACCCAAAAGTCCAATTTGTGGTTTTCTCTGCTGAAGAAACCTGTGATTCATGTTACTACTTCTGCTTAGCTTCCCCTATGAAAGATTAACAGGACAGCGTGATGACTTAATTATTGCAACCCAACACGGAACAATTCTCATGGGTCATTGCAGCTCATCTCACCCTTTACTCAATTCTTTCTATTGTTGCTGTTGTTGTTTTACCAGTATTTTGAACTTGAACTCAGGGCCTTGCACATACTTTTCCAGATGTTCTACCAGCAGGCTGCATCTACAGCCCAGTTTTTCAATTTTTATTTTTAAGTCAGGGACTCTCTCAGTTATGCAAGCTGCTTCTGGCCTAAATCTTGTGAACCTCCTGCCTCCACTGGGATCACAACGGTGAGCCCCTGCATCCCAGTTTCAATGCTTTATTTCCCAATTTTCTATGGGTGTCAGTCTCAAAATCACTGCCCAACTAACAGTGTACAGGATAATCTCTGTTTCAGAACTTGTTTCCTAGACCTGAGGACCCATTCTGCAATGGAAAGATGGGAAAACAATTTTTTCTTATTTTCAAAGGACAGCATTACACCATCTCCCCAAACTAGTGAGGCAAAATTCCTTTCATTTTTGTATTTTGACTCAGCCATTATAACACACATTTATTTGATGTTGTTGTGGATAGGTGTCAAACTCATAATGATCCTGTGTACAACAGGTGAAACAGTATTGTTAGTGCTTCTGTGCTATTCATAGGGTTTTCAGTGGCTGATTGTTTTTTGGGAGTGGGTTGTGGGGTCCATCTCCCAAGCCTACAGCACCTGGTGTTCCCAGTCAGTCTCTCATCCAAGAACTAACCAGTCCCAACCCTGCTTAGCTTCTGAGATCTGACGGGATCAGATGCCACAGTGGTATGGCTGCAGGCATTTGTTTAGCTTTCATCATTTTTTAAATTCTCATCAAATTTTTACCAAACTGAAAACATTGAACAATTTTCTATATATAAGCTTTTTAATAGCTAATAGCTTGAGAAACTAGTCAGATATCTTGAGTCCTTACTTCTTCCTCACTAATATAATCTCTTATTGTTTTGTCAGAATTTCTTTTAACACATTTTCTATTCATTTTAAATTACAGTCACACCTAAACACTGTTAGAGTTTAATGTCATATTCTTGTGACCCTTTGAAATCCATTTTCTAATATTATTTGTTCAAGTCTGACAATTCTTCACATTGTTTTCCTTGTCTACTATGAACACTAAAATGAAACAACTTCTTTCTTCCATTTCCTAAACCTCTCAATTCTGGTCATATTAAAGTAGTATAGCAAGAACTATTAACACTTTTACTTTCAAAGTAGCACTTCTACGTTTATATCAATGGATTTGTACCTACTCAATATAGAAATTAAATACACACATATTTATGGTATTTAAAAAGCCATGCTATCAATCCTTTGATAATTTATTATTTATATGTTTACTATGGCCAGTTGGCCACAATTTAGTGTACCTACTTTATATAATTTTATATTGTTTCATTTATGTTGTTTAAGTTTGTATGTGCCTTTCTAAAGGAAATGTTAACCTGTTTTTTATAAAACATTAGGGATTGGTGATGCAGATCAGTGTTAAAATGTTTGCTTAGCATGTACAAGGCCCTGCTTAAAAAAATAAATGCTTGATCCTCAGTCCTGCTTAAAAGATAAATAAAACAAAATAAGAAAAATAAGATAAAATAATTAGTGAGGCATTAAAACATATGAAAAATATCATTTCATCAATTCATTCCATTATCTATCAATATTTATTAAGTGCCTGTGATTGTTAATTTGATTGTCAAGTCAATTGGACAAAGAATCTCCTAAGCGATCAGTGAAGCACATGCGTGACAGTGCTTAAGAGGGCATATCTAGAGATAATTAGATCACGAGGACTCTGACTCAGTGAACAAGCTAAACTTTTGATGGATTTATTATCGGATGTCATTACTGGGAAGTGGTAAAAGGTAAGAGGTGGGGCTGAGTTGGGGGAAGTAGGTCCCTGAGGGTATGTCTTTGGGGGCTATATCTTGCGCTACCACCTTTCTGTGTTACCTTTCTTTGCTTCATGGCTGCCATGAAGTGAACTTTCTGCTGCACTATACCTTTCCTGCCATGATGGACGGCACCCCCTGAAATTATGAGCAGAAATAAAATCTTCCTCCTTTAAATCATTTCCATCAGGTATTTCATTACAGCAATGAGAAAAGTAACTAATGTAGTGCCTACCATGTGCCAAGTTGTATTAATACCAAATAGAATACAGAAGTGATAAAAAGGAAAAATAAATCTGTTTCTATGGAATCAACAATCTAGTGAGTGAGACAGATAATAAGTATAATAAATGACAGGTCAGATAGTGAACCTCTTTTACCTCTGCTGGCCATGTGATTTCCATCACAACTCCATGAACCCACAGCTGAAGTGGCAAAGCTGCTACAGATCATTCCTCAGTATATGGGCCAGACAGAATGGTAATGAAATTTTATTTTAAAAGAGTGCTGTGGAGCACCATTGAAGAATAAGGAAGATAGGGACTAGGTCTAAAATTTTAAGAAAGTCAAGGAACAGCCACTATAAAGGTCATGTTTGAGCAAAGATTTAAGTGGATACGGGAATAAGTCACTTGGCTCTCCAAAGGAAGAGCAGCCCAGTGAGCAAAGAATTAGAGCAAAGGTATCTGTTAATTACTAAATGGTAATGTGATTTACCAGGAGTGATTTTGTAAGTTTGTGGATGTATGGTTGTCTTTTTCTATCTCTCAAAACTTGTGTCTATTCTGTGACTAGGCCATACACATTACTAAGTATTCAGATAACACTAAAGCTTATGACCACATAAAAAGCATGGAACTATAGGACACCAGTTTGGCAATGTGGAAATTATAACATTAGAAAATTACTTATTTCATAACCATGTCCCATTTAAATATGGATTAATTCACATATATAAAATTATAACTATTTACAGACTGCTTTTTAATATTATGAAACAAAGTATGACAGTTTCAGAATTAATTAAGGTAATAGAATAATTATAACCCTCCCAAGTGGTGTTAGAAATAATTTTCTCAGAAAGCAAACTACAGGGATGGTTAAAAGTACTACATTATTGCAAAAAAGACTCTAAAGTTTTAATTTCTAAATGATATCTTTTATTACTTGTTATCTCCTACTTGGATATCAGCTTGTTGTGCTGTGGGGGCTGCATGGTGCTATGATACTGAAACCTATGCTGCCATTATTTCACATACCAGAAGGGCCATCCACAGTAGACAAATTTCAGCTGAGTTTTCAAACTAAAACAGGTAAGGGAGAAGGACCCAGCAGGCCACTCCCAAAACAATTAGCCATTAAAAGCCCTAATGAATAGCAGAGAAACATTGTCAAAAGTAGTGCTGTAAAATGAACCACCTAAGCTGAAAGGCATTCAAGAAATGACTGAAGAAGACTAACCATCTCCAAGTAGAGCTAATCTTAATGATGGGAATGGACCAAATGCCCTGGGACCTCCTTTGGCTGATGTGGCATAACTCAGAATGAGAAGAAACACAGTGGTTGGTACATTGAGCTCAAACATAAAAGGATCATGTACATAGCAAAGTGTTGAATAGTGTTTCATTCTGTTGTACATAGGGAATTATGAGTCATATCCAACTTGACAGGACCTAATGATGACAACAACAACATTATTCATTGTATTCATTAATAATTCATAATTATGAGGTATTTAACACTATGAGAAATGAACTAAATATATTTTATAATCTGTTGTTTTTTGAATTGGAAATATTTTAACATAATGTCATATCATACCTACCCTCCCTTGTCTGTCAGTTTACCAAAATGTGGAGGCTTGCATGTTGCTGCAATGTTGAAAGCGATCCTACTGGTACTACAGACACAAACAAGGTCACACATGTTGGACAGATTTCAGCTGAGCTTCTAGACTAAGACAGGCTAGGGAGAAGGACACAACTAACACACTCCAAAAACAATTCGCCATTGAAAACCATACAAAGAACAAGAGAAATTCTATCAGATATATTGCTGGAAAATGAGCACCCAATTTGGAAGGCACCATTGGCTTATTTTCAGACAATAAATTCTTGTAGAATTACAAGAAACATGTTAATGACTTTTAGTATCACACTGTCCATAGTTGAGTATTAAAACTATCAAATTTATTAGTGATATTATTTACTATGTTGGCTTTTATAGAAAATTCATTTCATATAAATATGTGACATATAAAGACATAGAATAATGTTATTATTTAATGGGTGGGGATTAAGTGCAGTTGGTAAAGCACAACTCTTCAGTCTCTCCAGTCTCTCCAGCACCATGCAGCACTGAACAAATGGGAGAAGGGGGTGACAATTCACTCCTGAGACAATCCTGAAAAAGCATTTGAAAACCCTATAAGGATTGTTATGAGCAGGACATGACTGGATGTCACCTAACAAGAACAACAATGTATTATTTAAAATGTGAAAAAGACATTTCCACAATTTAACATCATCATGCTTTTCCCTCATATTTTTATATTGAGTTACTAGGTAAAAATTAAAATCATCAATTACATTTTATATAGGTCATGTTTATAAACATGCTGATACTCTATAGTTGTTGATGTTGTTAGGTGCCATCGAGTCAGTATCTGACTCATAGTGACCTTCATAGGGTTTTCAATGGCTGAATCTTTTGGGATTGCCTTGGGAGTGGATTGCCAGGCCCTTCTCCCATTTTGCCGTACTGGGAATTGAACTTGGGACCTTAGAGACTGCAGCGCAGCACTCTACCATTTGAGATAAATCTATAGTTAATTAACATTTATACCTTCCCTTTCTTCATATCCTAGCCTGATCACAATGTTTTCTGGTATATATAAACAAAAATGACAATTCTATTAATGCCACTACTAGTAAGAGTAAGCCTGTAGCCATACCACTGTGGCATCCAATCCTGACAGATCTCGGAAGCTAAGCAGTGTCAGGCCTGGTTAGTACTTGGATGGGAGACTGCCTGGGAAGACCAGGTACTGTAGGCTTGGGAGAAGGACCCAGAAACTTACTTCCAAAAAACAATCTGCCATTGAAAACCCTATGAATAGCAGAGAAGCACTGATAATAGTGTTTTGCCTATTGTACATAGGGTCGCTATGAGTCAGATACCAACTCAATGGCACTTAACAACAATGAATAAAACAAAAAGAGTATTCACAAATTGAAGCATCTACTAGACAGTTTTAATTCAGATGTCATCATCATTATGATTATTATTATTGGATTTTTGTGACAGTTTTCCTATGCATCTTAGGCTGGCCTTAAACTCATGATCCTTCTGCCTCAGGCACCCAAGTGCTGGAATTACAAGAATATGTCACTATACCTGGCTAAGTATTTACTTTTTGAAGAAAGTAAAGAAAGAATATGATTTTGACAATGTCATTTAGCTCAGTTAGTAGAGTGCCACCCTGCACACTCTCAGGCCGTGGGTTTGATCCCCAGCACCTCAAAAAAAGGGGAGAAGGACCTGGAAGCCAACACTTGAAATAATCCCGAAACAAGCAACCTCTGAACACCCTATACGGGGTTATTATGAGTCAACTGGACTATGTGTCAGATCAACTCGACAGCACCTAATAACAACAACATGTAGGAAAGCTGAAGAATATTGATTTATAGAACTTAAAGTGTCTTTTAGAAATTCAAAATATTGATCATTTTATCAAAATTATTTTTAAAACAACATATAAATTATTTGCATTTTTAGTGGTTAAGAATATAAACTCTTTATTCAGGTTTCCTAAATTAAAATGTAAATTCCATTGTTTAATACAGCAGTCTTCAAACTTTTTGGCACCAGGAAACAATTTTATGAAGACACAGGCAGAAGATAGAGCTCAGGCAGTAATATGAGTGATGAGGACTAGAAATAAATACAAAGTTCAATAACTTGTCTACTGTTCACTTCCTGATGAGTGGCCTCTTTCCTAATAGTCATACCAGGCTTGGTCTGGAAATCTCTTAAAAGTCATATGATCTTCCATAATTTTTTGAACTCTCCATGCCTTACGTCCATCATCTTTATAATGTAATGAGGTCTCACTTTTTCTATTTGTAAGGTGGTTTAAATTACTTAATACTGGTAAATGGTAATTGTCACAATTTGCATGGTATGTAAGTACTCTCAAAAACGAGGGTTTTTCTAAAAGATTTACTACGTAGTATCAGTGTAAAGGAATGTGTAACTAATAGGAAAGGATGGCTTCAATTATCTGTGGTCCCACCAGTTATTAAATATAAATTTGAACGTAAATATAAAGAATGATGCCCTATTCATTATGTTCCTCTCATTGTATGTCTGATATAACTAACTTGAAACTCATAAATTCCATAATCTGATTATTTGAGCCTCAAGAAATATATTCATGAGCAGTTGAACACTTCACATTTCCACATTTCAAAGAAATAAAACTATCTCATTATTTCATGATGACACACACATTATTCCAAACTCTCATAATAGCACTAAAGTGATAGGAATTGAATGTATTGTTAAATACACTTCAATGGTGATTAACATCTCTGCAAGGCACGTTACTGGTAAATCTAGACTAAAATTCTGCTTTGCTTTCATTATAAATTTCTCATTTTATTTACATGTATTTCTTAAAATTCATGCTATTTAACATTTTCCAACATATTCCATCAAAATCAGAGAGAAATTGTATATAGGATTTTATTATTGTAGACAAATAAAGGTTACCTGAGTTTCATATTATTTACTTTTTATTTTATTTTATTGATAAATGTTAGTGGGGTACAGAAAAATTAGGTTTTTGCTATTTCTATTGCGCACTTGCCTACAGCCATAGCCCTGTGGCATCCGATTCTGTGAGATCTCAGAAGCTAAGCAGGGTCAGACCTGGTTAGTACTTGGATGGGAGACTGCCTGGGAACACCCCATGCTGTAGGCCTGGGAGAAGGACCTGCCAACCCACTTCCAAAAATCAATCCGCCATTGAAAACCCTATGAACAGCAGGGGAGCACTGACAATAGTATTTCTCCTGTTGTGCATAGGGTCCCTCTGAGTCGGATACCAACTGGATGGTACCTGACAACCACAACAACATTGTGCACTTATTGCATTGGTTTTGGTTACACTGTCTTCTACTTACATAATTTATGGAACCCTTTGATTAATATGTGGTAATAATCATATGCTATTATGGATTATATTCTCCTGTTTCTTCCCATGTATTGATGTAGTTGCATCATATAATTTGAGATTATCCTCTCCCCCTTTATCTCTTGGCATTATTTCCCCTCCGCATACATCCTTCCACAATCTTTGCTTCCCCCACTAGTCCCCTCCCCCTTCTTTCTATTCTGCTTACATTTTTCCTGCTTAGATAAGCCTAATTGTTCCTTTTTATATATCTACAAATATATACTTCTTTTTTCTTTCTTTAAGTTAGATTTGTTGTTGTTGTTTTTGTTGTTGTTGTTAGGTGCTGTCAATTCAGAATCCAACTCATAGCAACCCTGAGTACAACAGGGGAAACACTATGGTCAGTGCTTCTCTGTTGTTCATAGGGTTTTCAGTGGCGGATTGATTTTTAGGAGTGGGTTGCTGGGTCCTTCTCTCAAGCCTACAGCACTTGGTGTTCCCAGGCAGTCTCCCATCCAAGTACTAACCAGGTCCCACCCTGCTTAGCTTCTGAGATCTGAAGGGATCTGAAGCCAAAGGGCTACCGCTGCAGGCAAGTTAGATTTAGCTCCCAGATATGAGTGAGAACATATGGTATCTCTCTTTTGGGGCCTAGGTTCATTTGCTTAGGATAATATCCTTTAATTCCATCAATTTTGCTGCAAATGACATTATTTCATTCTTTTTCATTGCTGGGTAATATTGCATTGTATATATATTTACCAAAATTTTAATCTATTCCTCTGTTGATGGATAGGTTGGTTTATTCCATACCCTTGTGATTGTGAAGATTGTTACATTAAATATGGAAAAGCATGTGTCCCAGTGCTACGATGACATCATCCTTTGGGTTTATTCCCAGAAGAGGTATATCTTGGCCATATGGTGGTTCTATTCTTAATTTTCTCAGATATCTCCATATTGATTTCCAAAGTGAACTACTTTACAATCCCACTAGCAGTGTAAAATGGGAAAAGGATGTGGCAATCCACTCTCAAGGCAATCCCAAAACAGAGAGCCATTGAAAACCCTATGAGGGTCACTATGAGTAGGACCCAACTCAATGGCACGTCACAACAACAACAACAAGCAGTGTAAAAGAGCTCCTTTTTCTCCACAACCTTTCCAGCATTTGCTATTTGTTTTCTTGATCTTGGCAATTCTTATTGGACTAAGATGGAATATCATTGTTGTTTTGATTTGCATTTCCCTAATGGCTAGGGATATGGAATGAGGATGTGGCAGTCTACTCCTGAAACAATGCCTAAACAATCAGCAATGGAAAATTTTGTGATAGTTGCTGTGAGTCAGACTCAACTCAAGGCATCTAACAGTAACAATGGTGAGGGATATTTAACTTTTTTCATGTGTTTCTTGGCCCTTCAAACTTCCTCCTTTGAGAACTGTCTATTCATTTCCTTTGCCTACTTATGTGTTGGGTTATTTGTTGTGTTGGTATTTGCTTTCTTAAGTTCTTTGTATATTCAAGAAATTAGTATTCTGCCCGATGTGTAGAATGCATAGATGCCCTGTCAGTCTATAGGCTCTCCCTTAACTCGGTTGATTATTTCCTTTGCCATACAGAGGAAGACCACCCCAAAATACAATCAGCCATTGAACAACTTATGAATAGCAGAGAAGCACTGACAATAGTGTTTTTCCTATTTCACATAGGGTTGCTATGACTTGGATACCAACTTGGCGGCACATAACAAAAACAACAATCCCATTTGTTAATTTTCAATCAGTAGAGATAAATCAAGACTTAAATATGGAATAGATTCAACAAATAGAATAGATAAATATGTTTTCAAGGCAGAATTGTCTCATAATCCATTTGATCCAGTGATTCTAACAAGAGTTTAGGGGAGGAAGAGTTGAGAGGAGAAGCAGAGAAGGAGCATCTCCCTAGGAGGAACTTTTTGACCCTAATATTGAGGGACATAGAACAGCAATTTAGTGGGTAGATTCAAGAATGATAAAGCTTCTGCAAAAAGGATAATTTATAATGTCAGTTATTCCTTGACTTAAAGTCTTGATTATACTTGAAAACTGTTTATCACCCCTAATACTTTAAAAGATGTGAGTGGATTTGGAATTTTATAAAGAAAAATTTACCATACATGTTTATTTACTTTTGTTCTCTAAAACTTCATCACTTCATCATTCAGGAATGCTATTCCTCTATATTTCTGGCAACCTAAATAACTAGGAATACCTTCTTCTCTGAACACTCAGGAATTAAAATAAATAAGCAAAATGTTTCCATGCTATAAGTTACATTGGAAGATTCCAAGGTTTTATGAAACTACTATCAGAAATATTTATGTCTGAGTCACCTTTCTGAAAATAATCAAGACATACTGATAATCACTGGTGACTGGAATGCAAAGGTTGGAAACAAAAAAGAAGGATCAGTAGTTGGAAAATATGGTCTTGGTGACAGAAATGAAGCTGGAGATCACACAATAGAATTTTGTCAGACCAATGACCTTTTCATTACAAATACATTTTTCAACATGATAAACGGAGACTATACACATGGAATTCACCAGATGGAACATACAGGAATCAAATTGACTACATATATGGAAAGAGACGATGGAAAAGCTCTATAGAAAATGTCAGAACAAGACAAGGTGCTGACTGTGGATCAGACCATCAAATTGTCATAGGCAAGTTCAAACTGAAGCTGAAGAGAATTAGAACAAGTATATGAGAGCCACGGTATGACCTTGAGTATATCCCACCTGAGTTCAGAGACCACCTCAAAAACAGGTTTAATGCATTAGACACAAATGGTAGGAGACCAGAAGAGTTGTGGCATGACATAAAAGATATCATTCAAGAAGGAAGCAAAAAGTTCTTAAAAAGAAAAGACCAAATTACATGTCAAAAGAGACATTGGACTTGTCCTCAAATGTCAAGCAGCTAAAGCAAAAGGAAGACATGATGAAGTTAAGGAACTCAACAGAAGATTTCAGAAGGCAGCTCAAGAAGACAAAAAAAAATATTATAATGACATGTGCAAGGAGCTAGAGGCAGAAAACCAAAAGGGAAGAACACGCTCTGTGTTTCTCAAGCTTAAGGAAGTGAAGAAAAAATTCAAGCCTCCAGTGGCAGTAGTGAAAGATTCTAGAGGGAAAATATTAAATGATGCAGGAAACATCAAAAGAAGATGGGAAGAATACACAGAGTCATTATACAAGAAAGAATTGGTAGATGACCAACCATTCCAAGAGGTTGCATATGAAGAGGAACCAATGGTGTTGAAAGGCGAAGTGGAAGCTGCCTTGAAAGAACTGGTGAAACACAAGTCTCCAGGAATTGATGGGATACCAATAGAGATGTTTCAACAAACAGATGCAGCACTGGAGGTGTTAACATGTTTATGCCAATAAATTTGGAAAGCAGCTACTTGGCCAACTGACTGGAAGAGATCCAAATTTGTGCCTATTCCCAAAAAAGGGGATCCAACTGAATGTGCAAACTATCCGATAATAACATTAATATCACACACCAGCAAAATTCTACTAAAGATCATTCAGAAGCGACTGGAGCAGTATATAGACAGGGAATTACCGGAAAATCAAGTGGGATTCAGAAGAGGGTGGGGAACCAGGGATATCATTGCTGATGCCAGGTGGATATTAGCTGAAAGCAGAGAATATCAAAAAGATGTCTATCTATGTTTTATTGACTATGCAAAAACATTTGATTGTGTGGATCATAACAAATTATGGATAACACTTCAGAAAATGGGAATACCAGAACACCTAATTGTGCTCATGAGAAATCTGTACATGAACCAGGAGGCAGTTGTTTGAATAGAACAAGGAAACACTGAGTGGTTTAAAGTTGAGAAAGGTGTGTGTCAGGGCTGTATACTTTCACCCTCTCTCTTCAATTTATACGCTGAGCAAATAATCCGAGAAGCTGGACTTTATGAGGAAGAACTTGGCATCAAGATTGGAGGAAGACTCATTAACAACCTGCAGATGACACAACTCTGCTTGCTGAAAGTGAAGAGGATTTAAAACATTTACTGATGAACATCAAAGATCATAGCCTTCAATATGGGTTATGACTAAACATCAACAAAACAAAAATCCTTATGACTGGGTCAGCACGCAACTTCACAATAAATGGAGAAAAGATTGAGATGGTCTAAGATTTTGCTTTGCTTGGCTCTGTAATCAACACCTGTGGAAGCAGCAGTCAAGAAATCAAAAGACGCATTGTTCTAGGAAAAGCTGTGGCAAAGATCTCTTTAGAGTATTGAAAAGCAAAGATGTCACATTGAAGATGAAGGTGCGTCTGACTCATGCCATGGTATTTTCAGTCATATCATATGGTTGTGAAAGCTGGACATTGAATAAGAGAGACAGAAAAAGAATTGATGCTTTTGAATTGTGGTGCTGGAGACGTCTATTGAATATACCATGGACTGCCAAAAGAACCAACAAATCTGTCCTTGAAGAAGGGCAACCAGAGTGCTCCTTGGAAGCAAGAATGGCCAAACTGCGTCTTACATATTTCAGATATGTGGTCAGTTGAGATCAATCCCTGGAGAAGGACATCATGTTTGGGAGAGTGGCAGGTCAACGCAATAGAAGAAAACCCTCCACCAGATGGATTGACACAGTGTCTGCAAAAATGGGCTTAAACATAAATAAGATCATTTGCCTGGCACAGAATTGGGAAGTGTTTCCATCTGCTGTACATAGGGTCGCTATGAGTTGGACTCGACTCGACGGCACCTAACAACAACAAGGAACTTTTTTTTTCCTTTTTGAGGTACTGGGGTTGAACCCAGGGCCTCATGCTTGCATGCTTTGCAAGTTCTGTACTACTGAGCTGTACCCTCAGCCCATTTTTTAACTTTTTGAGACATGGTCTTGCTAAATTACACAGACTGCCTCTGTTCTCAAACTTGCAATCTTCCTGCCTCTTCCTCCCAAGTTGCTGGGATTACATGTGTAAGCCATGACACCCGGTCAAGTTATAGTTTTTAAAAAACACATGTTTAAGGAATTTATTGAATCATTTTTCTCTTATTTTGTGATAACTCCAGTTGGACAGTCCTGACATAATACATACTTTTGCTGAAATTATGAATTTCTCAATTGCTCCAATATATGTGTTCCTCTATCCTCAAGGTTATAAGATAGCAGCTAGTATTCACACCATTTGCTTCTCAGACAGAAAGAAATGGAAAAAGCAAAATGGCACAAGCATATTGAATTCTCAGAAGATGGTAGATTGTAAGAAATCACTTTATGACTTCATGCACAAAAAATGTTAGAGTAACAAAGGAGAAACATGAATACCAGGACAGAAAGAGAGAAAATGCATCATAAAATACAATACAGGGATTAGAATACCCAAATTCATACAATAGAACTAATACTTAGTAGCAAGAAGATGAAAACAATGTGCCTGTGCAGGGCAAAGGGGAGCTTCATTTCTCCCACAAGTGAAGCATCTTGTCCCACGTGAAAAGGTACTAGAAAGCCAAGCCATGAGAATGCTCCACAGCTCTCATAATTCCTAAATCCAGCTGGGAAATCTAGGATAGCAGTGACTCCCCCAGAACAAAAGACTAGCCCTGAAGAAAAAGAATCCATTTTAGCCATCACCAAGCTCAGAGCAGAATAACCAAGGACCTCCCTCCAAGAGAGCTCATCACCTGAAACTGAGGTACTAGGAAGAGGGGACTAATATCAGGGACTGAGCACAACCCAGAGATCAAGGGGCACAAAATTGCAGGCTCCAAGACACATCTGTGAGGGGAGAGGCACCTGATACAAATGTGTGGAAGAGTGCAAACAACAGGCTTGCATACTGTAAACATGAGGTGCAGTTGGTGAATTGGCAAAATTCTTTGCCCAGTATCTCATCCTCTATTCTCGATCATGTAACACCCAGTCAGTAGGTTGGTGGCTAGGTGGTGGTGGTCCCAGTTGGTGGCTGGTTGTGACCCACTGGTGGATTGATAGAAAAACAATAGAAAGTATTGCAGAAAAGCAAATAGGAGTATTGACACTCAGACCCAGGGGGCATCTGTCACTCTCAGTCTACTCCATTTCACATGCATTACCTCTCAGCTGTACAGCTTGCAGACAAGAGACTAAGAGATGATAAGGCCAAGTTGGGCAATCAAACCCCTAATCCTCCTCTGTTACACAGGGCATCTGTAAATGGGAAGCATAGAAAGCACAGAGACCTTCACTAAAGCACAGATATCAGTGCTCTGCCTGCTTACTCCAATCTCCAGAGACCACAACCTAAAATGACAATTCCTTCCACCTGGCAAATTTGAATACTAGAAGATCCTCAAAGAAGTGTCAGTAATTGGTCCTTTTTAAAATGAATTTTACCCCTTATGTTATCCTAGCTATTTTCTTATTTTAATTCTTTTACTATTAGTTGAACCAAAATTTATTTGTTTAAAAGAACTTGCATGTATGCATTTGTTATTCTTCTCCTCATGTTTATATAATTTGTTTTTTCTATACTATACAAGCATATTTATATTTTTATACTTTCGTGTGTGTGTGTGTGTGTGTGTGTGTGTGTGTGTGTGGTACTGGAGGTTGAACCCAGGGCCTTGTGCTTGTAAGCTTTGCAAGAGCTGGGCCACTGAGTTGTACTCCCAGCCCATTTATTTACTTTGTTGAGACAAGGTGTCACCAAGTTATGCAGACTGCCTCTGGTCTGGAACTTGAGATCCTCTTACCTCTGCCTTCTGAGCCACGGGGATTATAGGTGTGCACCACCACGTGCAGCATTTTCTCTTTTCTTACCAGCTCTCTAACACTCTACTTCCTGCATGATGTTTTACCTTTCTTCTATACAATCTTGCTCCTCTCTCTTCACACTCTTCCTGACTCCTCTGCTAACTTCATGCATTTATTATTTTTTTTTGCTTCTACCAAAATTAATTGTTAACCTCAAAGTATAATCTATACTATCCTTACTATCATAGTTTGTTTCTAAAATGTCCCTTGAATGTCCTGTATTCTAACATTGAATCTCCAGCTTGTGGCATTGACCTGGGAGGTTATGGAACTTTGGGAGGTAGGTTGTAGCTTTGCAGAATTAAATCATGGGAATAGGGAGCTTTGGAAGTCTTCACACAGACCTCCATTTGCAGTCACTATCTGCTCTCTGCTCCTGGTCACCAAGGTATAGTGTTCTCTGCCAGAGCCTCCACCATGCCTTCCTCCACTATACTTATTGCCATTATTAAGTGAGCCCTTGAAAAATATCTTTTGTCTAATCAGTTTATTTCAGTCAGTTTCTTTGCCACAGTGATGCACCAGTTGATTAATATATTCATCAATGCTTTTTTCTGTGATAGTTGGGTCAGTATTAGCTGGATTGAATTGATTTTAAGTGCATATATAAGTCTGGTTTGGGTCAGAGTTTTTGCTATTGCATCAGTTTGTATTTCTTTTCAGAGTAATACTGGAGATCAGGCCCTCAAGAGAAGACTGTACACTGAGAAGACCCCCCAGTTAAAAGATGAAGAGACAACCATCCTAAAAGACGCAAAATTTGTAACACAGAAAAAAAGAAATGTGAAAAAGCAAGATGACAGGATTCCTCCAAGAAACCATAGCTTTTCAAATTGAAGCTAAAGAAATGGAAATATTTGATATGCCACACAAATAATTCAAAAGTCTTCTTATAAAATGATTAATGAACTACAAGATATAAATAAGAAGATGAATGAAATAAGAAATCACTTCTGACTCCTGATAGAAGATGAAATTCAGCAAGAAAGTTGATATCTCTGGGGGAAAAAAAAACACCTAAGAATCCATGGTGTGGAAGAAGGAGCTGAGACAAAACCTAAAGATATGGAAAAATCTATACAATGAAATAATAGCAGTAAACTTCCCAAATCTAGGGGAAGAAATAGATACCCAAACACCAGAAACATTTAGAAACTCAAATAGATCTGACTAGAAAAGATTCTCTCCATATCATACTATAACTAAAATACTACAACACAAAGCAAAGAAATAATTTAAACGTTGTAAGATAAACACCCCAATTCATTTACAGAGACAAATCCATCAGAATAACCTGAAACATCTCAGTAATAACCAAAAGAGCCAAGAAATAATGAGATGACATATTTCAAGCCCTGAAAGTAAATAAATCCCAACTAAAACTACTATATCTAGGAAATTTGACCTCTAAAATTCATAGAGAAACAAAGATCACCCAACATAAGCAAAAAACCTAGACAACTTATGACCAATAGGCCCGAATTGCAGAAGATGCTTGAAGGATTCCAACATACAGAGGACAAAAAAAGCACAAACAAAAATCCAAGAAAGAATAAATTCCAAGAGAGGAACACTTGAACAGATGATAACTAGGGAAGAAGCAAGTATATTCAATTTAGTAAACCATCAACCTCCTAATCTGATCAGGAGAGAAAAAAAAGAAACATCCGTACTCAAACCAACTAGAAATTCTACCAAGAAAATTACATGAAACAGCAAATGCCTCCAATATTAGCCATAAATATAAATCAACTTAACAGTCTGTTAAAGGACAGAGACTAACCAATAGGATTAAAAAAAAAAAATCCAACCATCTGTTTTCTCTAAGACACACACCTCAGTGGCAAAGATTGAAAATGGGAAAAAAAAAAGGACAGGAAAAGAATTTACTTTACAAGAGAAAGCCAAAAAAGCAGGGATAGCTATACATATATTGACAAAGTAAACTTTAACACAAAATTAATAACAAGAGAGGAAAGTCATTACATATTAATAAAGAGAGGAATCTATCAGGAAGACATAATAATATACATGTTTATGCACCAGTACGTTGATACACATAATTTCATAAAATGAACATTACACAAAGTCACAGGTATGTCCAACTACAATGAAAATGGATGACTTCACTACCCTATTCTCATTAATAGAACGGTCATCAAAACAAACAAAATCAATAAAGAAACAACCTATATTTGAGATCCCAGGTGTTAAAACAAAAAATTATTAAGGCTAACTGGCCAGAAGGTAGTTACGAGGCCAATTCATAAATGAATAAGTCAGTGACTATGATAAGGAAACAAAATTTGTAGGATGCAATAGATAAGATTAGGTCATTTGGAATGGATTTCAGACCTGACGGCCAGGAAGTGACAAGGCAAGTGATAAATGTAACTAGAATGCTGAAGACAGAGTTATAGAATCCTATTTCCTGGACAACTAGTAACTTACTAAACACTTGCTATTATATATCTAAATTGCTTTTCTATTAACATAAAAACTTACTTTTTCATTCAAGAGGTGCTAACGAATTTTCTACTTTTTCAGCCTCTCATCTGAAAATAAAATGAATTAAACATATTTTCTAAAAAATTCTTTCCCATTGATCTATATGTAATAGTCTTACAGAATTTCAAATATCTAGCTAATAAATTAGATTTCAGGCTCACTTTTTTCTCAAGACATATCTATGCATTTAACCACTATAGCACAGTGAACTCTTTCTAGGAATTTGGTGAACTGCAATATTAAGGAAGAAAAACTTGAGGGGATATTGAAAGAGATCAAACTGTTTTTCTCCCTCAGAATACATGGAAACCTGGACAAAGATCACTGATGGCCATTAACAAACTGCCGGACAAATGTAAGAACATATTAAAGAAAAAAGGTAACTTAGGAAAGAGAAAATATGAAGACTATTTATGCAAAAGTGATTAGAATTACTTGAGCTCATTCCAAGAACCGAACTAGATCTGTCTGGTTAGATCCATAAATAAACTAGGTTGATTCGTAAAATTTTCATAGAAACCTAACAGCATCACAAGCCTTCCTTAACTAGAATTATACAAATTGTCTAGATAATTATCTGTAATAATAATAACAATAATAACAATAACAATAATAATAATATTTGTTTGTTTATGTGAAAATGTCATATAAAGGAGTAGGTATTAGATTAAATCCTTCACATTTTCACAAACTACTGAATTATATTTCAGTGTTGATTGTCATTTTAAAGGATATAAGATGAAGAGAAAGTATTACAAAGAACATTACATTCAAAGCATTGTTGTCACTCTACTGTCATCAGACTCGTGGGTATTTAAAACAAAAATTGGTGAACATGATCCTTACTTATGACATCATAATCCATGAGAATGAACTTCAGCTATCTGAAATATTTAGGAGTTCACAACATAACTCCTAATAGACAAAATATTGACAGATTTTAGTTTAAGGGATTAACACCCTTCTATTCTTTGTTCAATGTCCTTAAGTGATGGTGAGCATGTGGAATTCAAGCCTTTTTCACATTCCTCGTGCCAACAGGCCACATCATTAGTTGACATGGCACCATGGGCTATAGAGCCAGTTTTAAGCATTAGAATCCTGGACACTGTGCTTCAGTTGTTATTCATAAATTGTACATAAATTTAAGACTATTTTTCATCTTAATGATGACAATTCTTAAAAATTTTTGATTGAATATTTTAAAATACAATTTCTACTTTATAATAAGGTTATATCCTTTGGTCATGGATGGACATGTGAAGCTCCTTAGTAGTCTCCAAACTGAAGGCAGTCAACAAAGGTCTAATTTATGTTTTCTTTGGAATTTATAATTTCTTTGGAATAAAGGAACATTGAACCCTAGCCTAAAAGTTGAAGCTTAAGTAATTTAAATACCTGCAGCCAACTTCCGAATAAAATTCTCTTTACTCTTAATCAGAAATAACCCTCTGAGTCTGTGAAAAGTAGAAAATGTTAGGCACTGGAGGTCTACAGTTACCTAACTTCTGGGATGGAATAAGGCCTTTGAGAAACCAAGGTCATGTGAAAACCAAAATTATGAGATGCACACTCCAAGACCACTGCAAACAGAAACAAGTTTCTGTTTAAGAAGTGTTGTTGTTGTTTGGTGCTGTTGAGTCGCATCTGACCCATAGTGACATTCACAGGGTTATCAATATTTGATTGCTTCAGGAATGGATTGCCATGTCCTTCTCCAGTTTTTGCATTGCCTGGAATTGAACCTGGGTCCTCAAAAAGAGAGAGAAGCACTGTACCAACTAAGCTAAATCCTACCCCCTATAGAGAAGTGGAGGTGATTAAAACTATACCAATATGTGCAATAAACTACAAGTTCTAGTCACTGTGACTGTGTTATATTTCATTATATACTTCTTTTCCTGCATTTGGGTGTCCACAAGGTCATCTACTTTATTCATTGCTAAAATTCTTTTCTACAAGTAGGCTTTCTTTTCCTTGCTACTAAACATGCTCAGACAAAGATAAATTTTCATATTTATAGAAGTAAAATAAGCCCATAAAAGTGTCAAAGGTCTTTAGATTTCAATAGAGGTGGGAAAAAGCTTTGTCATTGAAATGTGAGATGTCTTTGTTTTTTCATGCTTTGAGGAGATGTGACTCTAAAAGTAAATCGTGATTTTGAAACTTAGGTGTCAGTTACATTTATTCAAAGCACTTTAAGAGCTTGGAATGGAATAATATATTTCTTCTCAGTCATTTGTTAAGCATGAAAATCTAGGTCACTCAACCATGTCAAGGTCAGCAACTGTTGTGAATTATATGTTACCATTTACACTCAATTTGAAAGAAAAACCATGTCCATCAATTACTTTTTATATTACCTATACTTAGATAGAAAAAATCATTATTTTAAAAGTACAGTCTAGGAAAATTCTAAGATTTATATGTACATTAATAAATGACAAAAACTGTTTTAGAAAATGTGGATATTTGAATGACTCAAAAATAAGTTACATCAGAAATGACAACTGAACATAAAATTTCTGACTACAAATACTAGAATATACTTACTTTTATGTATACCACTTGAGTAATTTTGCAAAAGGAAAAATCATCTCCCAAAGTTTGTTTCTGAAAGCAATGAATATTCATTTATAAAAATTATTTAGTTATAGTTTCATTTTTTTTAGCCAAGACAGTGAATTTGGGAACATGTTCTTAGCTAACATCATAACTACCAGTACTTGTAGTTGTAAAGTAGTAATTATTCACTGTGTGAACTATTTTAAAGTAGAAAGGTGGAAAAAAGTACATACTCTAGCTATCCAGAGATATTTTTTCTCTCTCCTACCACTTTTCTATGTCAAAAATATTGCTGCTTATACAAAATTATTGAGGAGATTATTAGCTCTCACATAATGAAACAGAAGTGCACTTCAACACTTTTGTGAACTATGAGGAAGAATTTAAATTCTCAAATTTGTGTTAAGATCTACCAACTCCTACCTCCTGCTGAGTCTTGCCCACTTTTGAGCCTAACCTTCCCAACCTTGGACAACCACAAGAAATTCCTGGAAGCTGAGCATGCTTATTCTCTCTTCATAATAAAACAAATAATAAAGATTTTAGGGGTGGATAGGTAAGTGGGTGCCTGCAGCCATAGCCCTGTGGCATCCGATCCCATCAGATCTCAGAAGATAAGCAGAGTCAAGCCTGGTTAGTTCTTGGATGGGACACCACCTGGGAACACCAGATACTATAGGTTTGGGAGAAGGATCTGGCAACCTACTCCCCAAAGAACATCAATCCACCATGGAAAACCCCATGAAAAGCAGAGAAGCATTGACATAGTGTTTCACCTGTTGTACATAGGGTAGGGTCACTGTGAGTTGGATACTGACTGAATATCACCTAACAAAAAGAACAGGTGAGTGGGAAGGGGTGAACATGGCGGTGGGTGTTTGATTTCTCACAGGATTCCTCAATTAAAAAATCTTGGAGTCAGTTTTAATTTGTCCCTTTTCCTCATCCTCCACCAGCAAGTCACCATCTCTCCTGTTTACTCATTCTCTAAAATACTTAGCCAGCTGCTGAATTTTCTGCAATTGCAATAGGAGTCCCTTAGCCCACAAAACCATTATCTCTTCCATGAATTTTGATGAAAACTCCTCCTTAAAGTTCCTGTCTTCCTGTATCAATCCATATTTTCCTCTCCTGCTGCAACCATTTATTGAGATCCTGCTTTGCTTGTTGTCCTACTTTGCTTAGGAAGTATAGATCTAAACACTGTTTCACTGCTTTGTTGTCCCTCATGTCTTACAGCTCCATGTCTTGCATGCTCATCACAGGCTAAGTTCAAATCACAGGTTTCCTTTTAGTTCTTCAAGGATACCACAGTCACAGCTCTCTTAAGAAGTTTCCTTAAATATGATTTCTTCTCTTCCTGGAAATGATTTATCCTCCTATTCTTTTCCTGGCTGACTTTTCCCCTTTGACCAGGTCTCAGTTTATATTTTACCTGACCCCAGATCCATTCCTGAACATCCTCTCTACATCCAGACTGACAGCTTCCCATTAATCTCCACCTACCCACTATTTTGTTTCATTATTAGGATTAGTTTTCATTGATAAATACTGCATCTTATTATATGATTAATTGCAGTATGTTTCTCAACATAGAATGTAAGTTTGCTAAAGATAGGGAATTTTTTTGGTCTTCCCTCTCTAGATGCTATCACATTGCCTAGCACATAGATGTCTTCCAACAAGTACTTTTTGAATATATGGTTGAAAAAAAGACAATTGGCCACATTTTTGTGCATTTATTCCAGATTTCCCTTTGTGTATATTCATACTATATTGTATGTGTGTATATATATAACTATATGTACTCATATGGTTCTTGAGATACATGTATGATATAGGAATATGAGGTATATTCTCTAATCCAATCTGAGCAATTTCAACAGTTTTAGAGGGTCACGAAATCAGATGTGGATTAGAATCCCATGGTGATGGGATCTATAGTCAAGAGCAAGCTACATCAAGAGCTCTAGACCTTGAATACAATCTACATGGTTTCTAATGCACATATATTTATGTAGCCCTCTAAAACAGTTGAAAGAGTGCAGATTAGATTTAAGAACATAGGATATATTCATATATATGTGTGTGTGTGTGCATATATATATATATATACATATATATATATATATAATCTCAATTTCTTGTATGAATTTCTTTCTTATCTTCTGACAACTACATTCTCTGAATTTCATCACTGTTTACTGTTCTAACATTCTTACCAGGCACAACTTTTGAGAGTGGATGGTAGCTGAGTATGGAATATTTTAAAGATTCATAAGAATCCCTTAAAAATATCTCATTCTTTGGACTTGTCATGAAATCAAAATGAAGTGCAAATTTTAAGTTATTATAATAGAGAGATAGATATATTTCCCCTGGGTTTAACCAGTGTGGTAGGAGTATTTGGATTTAGCACATAGGGGAGCAAGTCCTGCCTTTGAATCTGTACCTTGTTCAAAACTTTAATTTTTCAGGAATTTAATACTTCCCAGCAACTATTTTTTTAACTCATATATTTTCTAAAATCTCTAGTTCCTGTGTGAGTTTTTGCTTTGCTTTTATAGCATTTACCATGTCAAATGCAGCAGCAATATCTCCAACATGAGGAGTGAGGGAAAGAGCATGACATGAGTCATGGTGGTGGGTGACTACTTACAATTTAGTTTATTTGGGTAAAACCTATATAAAATATCTATTCCTATAGTAACTGTGGTTCAGTGGAAGTGAAGAAATGTGAATTATTGGGTATAAATCCACATTGTTTTATTTATATAGATAATCTGGTGATTTCAGGTTTGCTATACAGTTTTTTTCCATGATAAAAATAACATTTCCTGCATAGGTAATGGCACAGGCAAGAAATCTCATGAAATGCTACTTGGTATACAAAAATAAGAGGCCTTATGTTTTTCTATTACTAACAATTTGTTACCATTAATACTAGAAGAGTTACTACATTAATATTAGTGAAATAATATCCTTGTGAGTTCTGGTTTATAAAATTGTCAGAAACCCACACATTATTAGTATGATCATTACATTTTTATTGGATTGTAAAATAAGCATCCTAGAGACAAATGGTAAAACAAGTTTTAAAGTACACACTTATATTGCATAGCAACTGATTACTTTCAAAGACTAAAAACCAAATTCTATCTGCTATGTAACCAGATGGAATTTTATAATAGCAGACATTTGCAACAAGTCTTACAATAGTTTTTAAAATTAGATAGCTCTCTATCTCTGAACATTGCCTCTATAAATGATCCATGAATGGCTGCTTCTACTGCCCTCGCTCCTCATTTCTCTAATCCTCTCATTTCCTCTTGATTCACATTGCTTATGCTACGCATAAGAACTAGAGATGTTAGAGCTTCTAAAAAGTTGCATAGTTTTAGCACAGATCAGAGCACTGCGTATCTTTGAATTACATCATTTTGCTCACCTACAGCAAAGACCAAAAGAATATTTTTTATTCATCCTTATATCCTAGAACCTGTAGATTAGAAAACAAAGAAAAATGCCCAATTCTAGAAAAGACAGAGCAATTTGTGAAAAGATATGGAGGCATCCCAAATGGGAAAGAAGTTTACTACATGTTCCCAGGAATGAAAAACTTGTTCCAGACTTCAGATGATGGATCCAGGAAAGGCCTAGGCACACTAGGACATATATTCCTTAAACAACAAAGTTAGCTAGCGCCCTGCTCTTGTGACTAATCTCAGTGACTAGGGGAGGCTTAGGGAGGAGGATCACAGGTTGGAGGCCAGAAACAGCCTGTGCAATTTAGTGATATGTTCTTTCTCAAGACGAAGAGTAAAAAAGAGACTGAGAATACAGGCCAGTGGTAGAGCACATGCCTAGGATGCACAAGACCCCCATTTCAATCCTGTAGTACCAAAGAGAAAACACACTTGTTTATCAGGAAACATCTTCAGAATCCTCTCAAGAATAATTTTAAGTCAGCTTTTCAATAATGAACTTCCACACAATAGGCACCACAACCACAAATGTAATCTCAGCCACTCCGGGAGCTGAAGCAGAAAGATCTCAATCCCGAGTACCATGAAAAATAAATAAAAAAGAAAACAAAAGAAAAAGACATCACAGGATCTGCACAGAAAGGGGTAGCTCATTCAGTCCATGACCCTTTCATTTTATAAACTCAAAAATCTCACAAGCCATGAAAACCATGATAACTCTTGCTGAAAAGAAATATGTGACCTTTGAAGCATCATGGTCACCATCTAAGCGGAACAAAAAGGCTCTAAAATTTTCCCTACTTGCCATCCAATAAACAAACAGCCCCTCTTTTCTCTCTTCCTATAAATTCTCCCACTATCAACTGATTGCAGAGGCAGATTTGAGCTTTTGCTCCTTTTCTCCTTTCTGGTTGGTCTCCATGCTAAAATCCTCTGTCTTTGTAAAAATGATGTCATAGTGTTGGCTTCTGCAAAATTCAGCCAAGTGAGCCCTTGCCCTTTATCAATGACAATATTAATAAGTATTTGTAATTAGAAAATGAAGAAAAGAGCTGATATCTAGATATTGGCTTGAATAAACAGTAAAATAAGATCAAATATATCACCTGTGGATTTTATCCAAGTCTACTTGAGTTATTGTTAGGGTAGTTCATAAAAAAAGGTGCAAGTGAGCATTCCTAAGAAAAATGAGAATGAAGAACCACTAGGTAGACTCAAGAACCAAGAATAAACAGCCAGGCTGAGATTAATTTTAGCCTCATTAAGGATCTGGAGTTGATGCCAATATGACTCAGTCTATTATGTCTGGATCCTGGTACTCTTGGAAGCAGTACTATCACCTTTCATCAGAATGTCCCCAGAACTTGAACTTAGGTATGCATTTGAACATGAATGAAACAGAGAGAGATGGGGGAGGAAGAGGAAGAGGAAGAGAAGAAGAAGAAGAAGAAGAAGAAGAAGAAGAAGAAGAAGAAGAAGAAGA
>VMDO01005861.1:0-34076 GCA_007922755.1 Pedetes capensis | reverse complement strand
TAATGCTATAGAATGCTTCTGATATTCCTGTAACATTTTTTAAACCCACACTTAGAGGTTGGTGTTCTGTAATCTACATTCAGTAAAGATTTCTTTTATAAAAAAGAGGGCTGTCTTTTCAGTTCTTTGAACTGAAAGATAAATGTTATCTTGACGTATTTCTCTATGTAACAGAAAAGTAAAATCTATTAGCTTCTGTTGAAAAAATCTGAAACCATTCTTACTACAATCAATGATTTTTGTAGCACAGATTAAGAATGAAGTGAGAGTTAAGAATACTATTTTCTATCACCTTCAAGTAAGTCATTATTCATCTGTTTAAATACTTATTTAGCTTCCTGGCTATGGCAGTCAATATAGAATCTCTTCTTATTTTTAATATAAATATACTAACAATAATAGGACATATGTAATAACAGCTCAGGACAAGGGTTATGATTTATGTTTTATAGGCTGAATATCCTTCCTAAATTTCATAAACAAAATAGAAAAATGAAAGCTCCCCATGTTAAATGTCTTTGAACATCAGGACATTTGAGATAAATTTTAGAAAGATCTCAGAAATTCAGAAAAGATGATAGGAAGAGAAAACTGAAAGATTCTATACTTTTTCCACAAAATTCACCTACACTTGTTATCATTTATGATTTATGTTTTCAAACAATGCTGATATTTTAGGAATTATCCACTCCTACCCTACTATTTTTGTCCTATCGGCAGATTCCACCAATATTTCCAAACATCTCTGAGATAAGGCTGAAAGTGTTAATAGTTTATGGAATGCTAGAGGACAATGAGTAGCAAATAAGTTATGGAAAAGGCAATTAATCGGCAAGCAGGAGATGCATGGTGATTAGAGCTTGTTGTTGTTAGGTGTCATTGAGTTGGTATCCACCTCATAGCGACACTACATATAACAGGCAAAACAGTATTGTTAGTGCTTCTCTGTTATTTATAGGGTTTGGTGTGGGGCGTTGCCCTGTCGCTGGACTTGCTCCGGCGGTGAGCAGGGACCAGCAGCCAAAGACCCATCTTCTGGTGAGGGGGAGCTGGGCACCCAGGATCCGTGCCACCCGGGAAGGAGGCTTATGCCCATGACTGCTCTGAGAAGCCTTGAAAAAGGCAGACTCAGAGGCTTCTGCCCAGGGCGGCTCCTTGCTTCTTTTGATCCCAATGAAGACTCTGAGTGCTCTGCTCCCACAGCTCTTTATTTCTTCCTTGTCTGTGCCGGTGGATGGAATGGAACCAGACTGCTCCGTGTATTGCCCTTATATACTCTTCTGGGGCTTGCTGGGGACCAATCAGAGGCAGTTACCTCATATGGGTTTCAGCCAATCAGAGGGGATATTCATATTTGGTTTTGTAGAAGTAGCCAATCAGGGGTGGTTCCAGAATGGTCCAATCAGGAGCCATTCTGAGGTTTGGAAACAGCCAATTGGTGCTGAGGGGGCAGAGGCAAGGGAACAGATGCCAGAGCCATCTTGGGGAGCTCGACGACCCTGAGTTCCAGGATGTAGGGCAAAGGTGACTGCCTGGGGGACAAGCCTGAGTCCTCCAAGGGAGCCTAGATAGGCCCTGGGGCGAACTGCCTCTCTAGCAGTGCCCTACAGGGGTTTCAATGGCTGACAGTTTTTTGGGAGTGGGTTGCCAGGTCCTTCTCCCAAGCCTACAGCACCTGTTGTTCCCAGGTGGCCTCCCATCCAAGTAGTAACCAGGTATGATCCTGCTTAGCTTCTGAGATCTGGTGGGATGGGACACTGCTGTTGTATGGCTACAGGTGATTAGAATGTAGAAGTTTCTTTCTATCCTTGTGTGGCAACCAGGATTTGTACAAACTGGTAGAGAAAAACTTTTCCTCCTGGCACAGTATTGCATGTCCCTTTCTGTTGTACATAGGGGTGCTATGAGTCAGACCTGACTCGACAGCACCTAATGACCACAAAGTTGTACTGACAAATGGCTATAAAACTCGAACCATATTTCTGAGCTTTGATTATGTGAATCATTTTACTAATGCTTGATCAACAGTGATTATGAAGAAATTGGATGTACCAGTTCTATTCCTGGGTTCCTAGTCATCTCCCACACTCTGTTCTCTGTTCTCTGTCATTCAATACTGTGTTAGTCAGACATTCAACACTGGGACAAGTATCTGAGAAAATTAACTTAGGAAAGATTTATTTTGGTTCACAGTTTTAGAGGTTTTAGTCCATGATCAGTTGGCTCCATTGTTTATGGGCTGTGGTGAGGGAGAACATTATGGCAGAAGGTTGGGACAAAGTAGAGTCGCCATCTCATGGCAGGCAGGGTGCAGGGAGATTCATGAAATGGCAAGAGTAAGATGTATCCCCCAAAGCCAAGTCTCCCGTTACCTATTTCCTCCAATTAGGCCCCAACTTCCACAGTTTTATCACTTCCCAACAGTGTGGTCAAATTTAGAATTCATTAATGGATTGATGAGGTTTACCACAACTGGTGGGGCTGGGATTTAGCTCAGTTGGTAGAGCACTGCTCTGCAGTCTCTGAGGTCCAGAGTTTGATTCCCAGCACCACAAAAATGAGAGAAGGATGTGGCAACCCACTCCCAAGGCAATCCCAAAATAATCTGCCATTGAAAACCCTATGAGGGTTGCTATGAGTCACACACAACTCGACAGCACCTAACAACAACAACAACAACCTCAGCTGGTGGGGTGCTGCTCTGCATGCTCTGAGGCCCTGGGTTTGATTGCTAGCAGAACAAAAATGGGAGAAGGACCTGGCAGATCACTCCTGCCTCCAAATCCCAAAACATTAAAACACTGACAACCCTATATTGTACATAGGGTCATTATCAGTCCAACACAACTTGATGGCACCTAACAACAGCAAAAACAATGGATTAATCCATTGATGAAGGCAGACATTCATGATCCAATCATTTCTCAAAAGCCCCACCTCTGAACACTGTTTGTTAGAGAAGAAATCTTTAATATAGGAACCTTTTGGAAGGATGCTTCATATCCAAACTATAACAAATATCTCACTCTTTCCCACTTCCTTCTAATCAGACCCAGGTAGCTGCTCCTGTACATGCTCTGCTCTTACATAGGCAAAATCTCTTTGTATTGTCAGGTCATTTTAAAATGATGAGAGTTTGGAGGTCCTTAACTGGGGTCCATCTTGCTCAGCTCATCTTGGAAATCAATACAAAAATAAAATGAAGGGTGTACAAATTATATTAAAATTCTGTGATTAAAAATAATAAAAATTGTCACATCTGGTAATGCAAGCCTGTAATCTCAGAAACTCAGCAGGCAGAGGAAGGAGGATGGCAAGTTTGATGCCAGAGGCAGTTCGCACAACTTAGTGAGATCCTGTCTCAAGATAAAAGAGTAGCTGGGCCTGGTGGCACATGCCTGTAATCCCAGTGGCTCGGGAGGCAGAGGCCGGAGGATTGCAAATTCGAGACCAGAGGCAGTCTGCGTAATTTAGTGAGACCCTGTCTCAAAAAGTGAAAAAAAAAAAAAAAAAAAGAAAAGGACTGAAGGTGCAGCTCAGTGGTCCAGCACTTGCAGAGCATGCAAGCACAAGGCCCTGAGTTCAACCCCCAGTGCTAGGGAAAAAAAAAAAAAAAAAAAAAAAAAATATATATATATATATATATGTATATATTAGGGCTAGGGTTTGGATCAGTGGCAGAGCACTTGCAAAGCATGCATGAAACCCTGGGTTTAAACCCCCAGTACTTCAAAAATATATAAATAAAAAAAAAATAAAAATAAATTTTAAAAACTATCATAGACCCAGATACTCCCTCTCCATTATAATGAATATAATGATATACGTACAATATATAGGATAAATAAGTACATTGATCTTGTACTTATGACTCTGGGTATGTGTGTTTGTATGTGTATGCACACACACACAAGTAGATAGCCAGTCACTCACTTTGTCTCTATTTTCTTTCTCTTTTACATATATATGTTTTATATTGTATATATGTATATTGTATATATGTATGTTTATGTACATATACACATATATGTATACATGTATATATATATGTACACTATGTGTATATATGGGCTGGGGTTTAGCTCATTTGGTAGTGTGCTGCTCTGCAGTGTCTGCGGCCCTGGATACAATCCCCAGTGTTGCAAAAACAGGACATGGAAATCCACTCCCAAAGCAATCCTGAAATAATCAGCCATTGAAACCCATGTGAGGATCACTATTACTTAGTCATGACTCGATACCACTAACAACAATAACAATGTGTACATATGTATATTGTATCTGTATAAATATAGAATATCTATATATGTATATACACTACTTTGATTTGAAAATTCTAATAACCTGTTTTGCCAAGCTTAACTTAAAAAATTTATTTTTCCAGTCACACATTGATTCTCTTTGCATTCCCTCCTCTAAGGCAAAGAAAAATATTATTTCATCAGATTTCATAGGTATTTCTGAATCATAATTACCAAAAACTATGCAGAAATAACCTAGAAACAGAAACTTATTCATACACAATCTTCACAGAACATTCTCTCTCTAAATAGAATAGAAAATATGCCAGAAATTAAAAAGTTTTTAACTTCTTAGATGCTAACAAACATTTGATACTTTGAGTATTAATGTAAGGGAAGATTTTTTTTTTTTAATTGTTTATTGCTCATTTTTGTTTTTGTTTTGGCAGTACTGGGTTGAACCGTGACCGTTGGCCATGCTAGGCAAGTGTTCTACTGACTCTCACCCCAGTCTTTTTACTTTTTTTTTTTTTTTTTTTTGAGACAGTGTCTTGTTAAATTGGGCAGACTCCCTTTGGCCTGAAACCTATCATCCTCCTCTTTAACTTCCTCAGTAGCTGGGATTAAAGATGTGTGGAAAAGGTTTGTGATGTTGTTGTTGTTTGTGTGTTTGTTTTTAGTTAATCAAGTTCTTATATTTTTTATATGTCAGAAAATAAAATAGCCATATTGAAAACAAAATAGAATAAAATTTTGTCTCAATTTTACCATTCCCATGAAGGCCAAAGAATTTCTATACTTTGAAGTAAGAGGTTATATTTGTTAAATAGAACCCAATGTGATACATAGTTTACCTCCTTCTGAACATTTCTGTCATAGTTAAGCAGCTCTCTGTCACCTGGGAAGTTTGCTGGGGAATGTTTTCTCAATGATTGAAGCAGCTTCATTCCTTTTTCCTGTCCTTCTCCCAACAAGTTGGAGATACCTAACCTTTTCTTTGTTTCATTTTGATGTGTAAATAAGTGTTTTACAAAGTTGTTCCTGTCACATTGTGAAAAGATACCTATCTGACCTGGATTTTTCTGCACTCATAACACTCCCTAAGAGAATATCAATTTATTTGGAATCAAATCTTAGAGCTAATTCCTTGTGCCAAGTAAGGCTCTCTCTTGGACATATGAAGTATACTTCAAAGCCTTCTTCCTTTTGTGAGGTCATTTTTCTGGCTCTACTACAACTGAAATTTTGCTGAAGTGTATTGCAAAGCCATATCCATACAAGGACATTTCTCTGGCATATATGTTCATTGGTATTAGATTCCCTTTGAAGACCCGCTCCTTTAGTTCTATGGGACTTCTAAAAAAATTTTTTTTGATGGATGAATTATCAGAGAAAATAGGCCTATATGGCTGGAATTTAATTGTCCTGTTCCTCATGTTAATTCACTATCAAGTTGTGACTCTCTAATAACATTGGATTATAAGTGCTTCAGTGTATGAAAAGAGGGAAATCGAGGAAAAAGCTGTTTATAATTCCATTCTTGTTGTGTAATTTCCCATTACTGCTATAACAAAGTACCACAAACCTTGCAGCTTAAACAATGAAAATGTATTATAGTACAGTTTAGGAATTATAAAGTCTAAAATACTGTCATTAGGACAGTACTTTTTACATGGTTTAATGAAGAATACCATCTTTGCCTTTTCTCACTTCCAGAGACCTCTTGCATTCCTTGGCTTCTGGTTCTCTTCCAGTGATGATGTCTTCTAACATTTGTGTCTTTACAGTTCAGTCACTAACTTATCCTGTTGGATCCCTTTTAAAAGAGCCATGTGACTAAATGGAATCCATCAGCATAACCGAGGAAGATATCTCCATTTGAAGACTATATGATCTTAATCATATCTGCAGAATCACTATGGCATATAAAATAGTACTCAAAGGTTTTATGGACTACAATGTGGACATTCTGGGAGAAACACTATTTTCTTTAAAACCCAGGGTGATATTTCTTGTGCAATGTGGACATTTTGAGGTAATCTTTATTCTCTTTAAAACGGTGGCAGATATTGCTTTTGTTAGACATGAAGAAGATGTTGAGTGATAGTTGAATGTGCACATCTGAAGTTCACTGGGAAATTAGACCCTGGAGTTATATATATGTATGGAAAACATAAATACATAAGTGATATTTAAAGCTAGAGGAAGAGGATCTGATTGACTGAGAGATGTTGGACAGCATACTGCATAAAAGTACCTTTCCTAAACCTGACAGGTTTTGTGTTCAAGTCCTAGTTCTGGCACTAATTACCCATGTAATTTTCCTTTATGATTAACTTTCTATATTGAAGAAAGGAAAATAATAATGTCACTTACTTTGTAACATTCTAGTCAGAATAAAAACAAAAAATATAAGTACTCAGGACTTGGATTACAGGTAGAAATTATAACCATACATCCATAAAAGTGAAACCTTGGAGCTCCAAAATTTATTTCAGAAAGGTTAAGAGTGTGTAGAATCGCGCCGGGAGAGGTTGTGCACACCTGTAATCCCAGCGGCTTGGGAGGCAGAGACAGGAGGATTGCAAGTTCAAGACCAGAGGCAGTCTTCATAATTTAGGGAGACCCTATCTCAAAAAGTAAAAAAATGGGCTGATAGTGCAGCTCAGTGGTCCAGCAGTTGCAGAGCATGCAAGTGCAAGGCCCTGGGTTCAACCCCCAGTACTGCAAAAGAAAAGGAAAAAAAAAAGTGTGTAGAATCAAGAAAGAAGAATAGAATAAGAGGAAAACCAGAAAGCTGTGGTTTCCTGGCAGAATAGAGAGGAAAGTGCTTCAAGAAAGTTAAATAGGGATTTCAGATTTACTTTTGTTTTGTTACATGATCCCTTCAAAGGAAAAGTTTCAATAGAAAGGAGGAAACACTGATGAAAGTGGGTTCAAGGAGGAGAGGTAGTGGCGGAATAAAACTGAATATTCCTTATGAATGTATTTCATTTTAAGCAGAACAAATAAACGCAGAAGAGCTATCTGTAATGGAGATCAGTTAAATACTTCTTTTCAATAGGCAAAATATTAGAGAACATTTATATGCTACTAGCTGGGTACAGTGATGCACATCTGTAAAGTCACTGAATTAGGAGGCAGAGGCAGGAGGATTGCAAGTTTGAGGCCAGAGGCAGCCTGCATAACTTAATGAGACTCTTTATCAAAATAAACACAAAAAATAAAAAAAAACATGAGTGGGGTTGCAGCTTAATAATAGAACACTTGTAAGGTATGTATGAGGCTCTGTGTTCAGCCCTCAGTACTGTGAGAGAAAGAAAGAAAAAAGAAAAGAAAACAGTAGGAAAGAAAGAAAGAAGGAAAGAAAGAGAAAGAAAAGAAAAAAGAAGGAAGGAAGGGAGGAAGGAAAGAATGAAAGAAAGGGGAGAGAGAGAGAGAATATTGCAGTGGTAAAAGTGTATAACTTTAAGGGCAATGTCCATGAAAGCGCAGGTGGATCCAATGTTCACCTGGTGAGGCTGGGCATAGTGATATACACAGAGTTCTCACTGTATCTAGTGGGAAGACAAAGTGTGAGCATCTTGACATGTACCATAGTAGGTAGACCAGCAGAAGCATGTGGAAGTTCTTATAGTTTTGTTTCACAATTATACAAGAAGATAGAAAAAATGTGAAATAGTATTTTCAGAATGTGGGAGAGTAAAGTGTTCATGGAAATATAGTCCAAATTATTAAACATCTCTGATAACTCATTTAATTTTGTAATCATAAATTTAAAGTTAGCTATTTAGTGATGTGCCTGCAGCCATAGCACTCTGGCTTCCAATCCCATCAGATCTTAGAAGCTAAACAAGGTTGGGCCTGGTTAGTACTCGGATGGGGGACTACCTGGGAACACCAGGCGCTGTAGGCTTGGGACAAGGACCCGGCAGCCCACTTCCAAAAAAAACAATCAGCCATTGAAAACGCTATGAACAGCAAGGAAGCACTGACAATAGTGTTTCTCCTGTTGTCGCTATGAATCGGATACCTACTCGATGGCATCTAACAACAGCAACAACATTGTTTTTACTAAGTACATTAAATTTCAAAATTCTGACATAGGGTAAGAAGAAAATTAGATTTTGCCATAGATGAGATATTTAAATGGAATAAAAGTGGAAAGAAAACACAAAGGGATCACACATAGCTGCAAAAGAGCAATTATAATGACGTGCACTAGACTGCAAAAGCAGTGAGAAGGCACATGATAGAAGGCTAAGTGAAGGATGCTGAAGAATATTACAGACAAGGGCTTATATGGCTGATTTGTGTTGAAAAACTGTCGAATGATCATTTTGGTCTCAATCCTAAGAACGTTAGTGGAACTTTTCTTTGACTTATTCCTTCATTGTTCATTGATCCTGCTGGTCACAATGATGCTGTTTACAGTACCAGTGTATGACTTTGTATAAAGCTTCCATGTGGTAGTCTCTCCAGATCCTCTGAATATTTCATTATTCCTCAAATTTTTCTCAAACACTAAATAAATCCTTTTTAACAGACATTTTTTTGAATGGCATCACCATTTTGAATATTTGTTTGTGTTTTCACCCAGTCCACTCTAATTGTTAAATTCTGATATTTTACTCTTCGTACATCTTTTAATATTATTTTTGCTTTTCTCATCACCTGTCACTACATCATCTATTCACCATCTACAGAAAATACCTGTCCTAGAATCCTTCATTGTTCCTCCAAGTTCTTGTCACTTAACCTACAAGTTTTACTATATCTAAAGCTTGTATATTCTCAAATTTTATGTAAGATGCTTTTCCTTTTATCTGAAAATAATCTCATTTCCTGTTTCCTTGAGAGCTTCTTCCATGATCACAAATTCAAGATTAGAGGCAGAGAGGCAGCCTGCACAACTTAACAAGACCGTGTCTCAAAATAAAAAGGGAGATGGCTGGGGTGGCTGCTCAGTGGTACAGTACTTGGCTAGCATCTGTGAGGCCCTAGTTCAACGCCCCAGTACTGGTAAAAAAAAAAAAAAAAAAAAAAAGTCAAGACTACATTGTTCCTATTGCTGTCAAATCCTTTTACTCTCTCCTTCCCATTTTTATCCACATTTCAGGAAAGATTTTTTTTTTTTTTTTTTTTTTTGCTATGCCTTTACTTAGGCTTTCCCTTTCTTTCCTCCCACTTATTCACACTTCAGTGCAGCATGTTTTCTACCTCCATTATCACTGATACTACCTAGTCAACTCCATCCATTTTCTCACAATTGCATAATCTAATAGGTAATTTTTAGGTACTTATGTGGCTAGAATCATTTGGTATATTTGACTTTGTTAATGTTGCTCTTTTTGTTAGGTGCTGCAGAGTCAGGTCTGACGTACAGTGACCCTACGCAGAAAAGAACGAAACACTACCTGACACTGTGGCATACACACAGTCATTTTTATGTGTAAGCCCATTGTTGCACCCACTGTGTCAACCCATCTAGTTGAGGGTCTTTCTTTTTTTCATTAACCCACTGCTCTCCCAAACATGATATCTTTCTCCAGGGATTGGTCCCTCCTGACTACATGTCCAAAATATGTAAGATGCAGCCTGGCCATCCTTGCTTCCAACAAGCATTCTGCTTGCACTTTATCCAGGACAGATCCATTGGTTCTTTTGGCAGTCGATGACCATCTATTCTCATCATCCTTTGTAACGATCAGCTGTGTCTTTCTTTGGAGCTTTGTGATCATCTATGCTTGATTCTGTTCTGTGCTTTTCTTCTGCACAGTTATGTTGACAATCTCTTCCACTAAGTTTATCTTATCTCTTAAAGATTTTAAAATATATCTCCAATCCTTACCTTTTTCTTGATTTTCAGAAGGGTGTACACAAATGTCTCCTGCATAGAACAATTTGAATAGCTCAGAAATATAGCTTCTTAACTTACTACTAATAGTACTTATAAGGTACTAGATGAGTAGTATAACTACTTATTCTATATCATAAACTGTAAATATTCACTCATTTATCTCGTAGTCTTTCCCAGTATCTTCCAAATAATATATTCAGGCAACTATTTAGTGAATATTTCTTTTATTGTTTATATTTCCCCCCCCATTCCTATTTCCTCTGCTATTTGTCAAGTGCTACCTTTCCTTTTCTCTTTTTTTCTTCTTTCTTTTCTTTTCTTTCCTTTCTTTCTTTCTTTCTTTTCTTTCCTTCTTTTTTCTTTCTTTTTTTTTAATTCAGTACAGGGAGGTTGACACCACATGCTAGGGAAGTGCTTCTTCAGTGAGCTGCACTCTCAGCTCCTTTTTAATTTTTATTTTTGAGGCAGGGTCCTTTTAAGTTGTGCAGGGTGCCTCTGGCCTTACATTTACAAGCCTCAGCCTTCCAAGTTACTGGGATTATGGGTGTGGACCACAGTGCCCAGCTCTTATTATGTCTTTTCTAGAACACTTTGCCATTTTATGGTGCTACATGAAAGTGAACAAAATGGGCATGGTGGTGCACACTTGTCTTTTCAGTATAGGAATGTGAAGCAGGAAGATAACAAATGCATGGTCAGTTTGGGTTACAGGATTAGTTCCAAGTTAGTGTTGGCCACATAGTAAGGCATCTTAAAACAAACAAACGAGTAAACAAAATGCCACAATATTTCTAGAAAGAGAATAAAAGTCAAGATTTTTAAACAGGAAGTCAATGGTTGTTAGAGGCTACAAATTTATTTCCCTCCCAAATACATTTCATGAAATGCAACTTCCCAGGGAGCTGGTACTAGGAGGTGAGACTTTTGAGGGAGAATCAAGTCATGAGAGTTGAGTCCACATTATGAGATTACTGCCTTTATAAGAAGAGACATCTCCCTTGCTCACTGTCTCTTCTTCTTCTACCTTTGCCTTCCTCCCCAAGGACTTAACAGGAAGGTAGCTGCCTACAAGCCAGAAGGCAAGCCCAAACAAGACCCCAGACTTCTCAGCACCTTGATCTGTGATTTCCTGGCCTCCATTTTCCGAGGAATAGGTATTTTTAAGTTAAGCCACCCAGACAATGGTATTTTTGTTGTAGAAGTCTGAAATAAGATGATGCTCCTACAGCCTGACCTCTTTGTCTCCCTTAGTGTACATTTCTTATGATTTCTAGTCTGGTGATACTGAAATACATGCAACTTCCTTGCATGTCATTTTTCCTCCATTGTGTTATTCTTTTCCTGGGAAGGGTTCCCTAACTTCTTTTACCTTGCCAAATTTCATTCTTCATTACCCCATTTGGGTAATACCTCCTTTAGGAAGTATTTCCTAAAACTCCAGACTATGGTCAATGTTTACCAACTTCACACACAAAATATTCTCTCCTTACATCTCCCTCCCTCCCTAATAGTGATCATACTGTTTTTTGACAAAACTATGTCATTGATATTTACATTGTCAGTTTATTGTATGTCTAACACATTGTATGAACTGAAAACCATGGTAATTCAACTGAATGTGAATTTTCTTTTAGGACCTCTCTGTCAGCAGAATTATAACCTATCAGGAGACAATGGTATTGTTTCTGATTATGTTATTGTTGTTAGGTGCCATCCAGTCAGTATCCAACTCATAGTGATCCTGTGTACAACAACAACATAGTATTGTCAGTGCTTCTCTGTTATTCATAGGGTTTCTGATGGTTGATTTTTCTTGGGGGGGGTCAGGAAGTGAGTTATTGAGTCCTTTTCCCAAGCCCTCAGAGTCTGGTGGTCCTAGGCAGCCTCCCATCCAAGTACTAAACTGGCCCAAGCCTGCTTAGCTTCCAAGATCTGACAGGATTGGTTGCCACAGAGGTAGGGCTGCAGACTCTGACTACATTAGTAGTTAGTATTTCCTGAACATCTTTTCTATGCCAAATGTTAGTACTGGGGATAATTGATTAAAGCACCCGAGAGTGTGGATCCAAATATAGCTGCTCTGAGATTTTACTCTATTTTTGTATGATAGGTTTTCATGTTCAGTTTTCTGGAAAGAGATTAAAATATCATATATTGCTTTTATTTACTTACTTGGAGGTCAAAATCCAGTGAATATTAAGTCTATATTTAGCTGTACAGGTCTGAACACATGTCAATATTGATATTAAAATGTAGGGCTACATCTCTACATACAGACAAAACAAAAGCAATCTTTAATCACTTGAATTTGAAATATGTTAATGTCAAGAAATGAGTGGCCAAAGGAAAAGCACTATGACTTCAATTGGATATTCACAGGTAGCATCCCAGCAGAGATATCAACTCAATAGTGTTCCTAAATTCCATTGTTGTTTAATGCAACATGCATGAGAAGAAGCCAGAACAATGGGATCCAGGAATGTAAGGCTCAGCAACAGAAGACAAAGACGAAGACAAAGACGAAGAAGAAGGAGGAGGAGGAGGAGGAGGAGGAGGAGGAGGAGGAGGAGAAAGAGGAGGAGGGAGAAGAAGAAAAAGAAAAAGCAAGCCTAACTGGAATTGAAGAAAAAAAAATTATAAAAGCCTTGAGTATAGAAGGCCAAGCTTGTAGTGCATGTTGGCACATGTGAGACTATTCATTGCAATACCCCAGATCCAGTCTAATCTTTTCATTATGATCATTGTTATGGTTTTAAATTAATTTTTATGGAGATATCTTTTTGTCCTTCTGTGATATTTGGAAAGCTTAAACTCAATTTTCTTTAGAAAGAAATTATTTTCCCCACCTTAAGCAGACATCTTCTGCTATGTCATATATACAGCACTCCAAATTCCTGAGGATCAAAAGACTATATACAAGGTCAGAGAACTCACACTCAGTTTACAGTTTTAGCAGTTGTTTTCAAAATGGGATGATAGATAAAAATGTGTCAAGTAAACCTCATGCCCATTCAAAGAGCATTCTATTGCAGTTACAGAGTTGGATATTGTATCTGAATCCTATTCCCTGAGAAGATCCCTGCAAAATTACCTGCTGGTAGAGTCACAGAGCTCTAAAAACAGGGAGACTGGGCATGCTGCAAAGTGAGCCGAAAACACATCATCACCTCATATGGCAGCCTTTAAGCTAAAGCTTTCTAGTGGAGGAGACTCAGGGAAGTGATACTGGCATTGAAACATCTAAGTGCCACTGCCCATTCTGTACAGCTTCTAAGTTGGGTTCCCTTCCTCCACATACACAACTACAATGAAACAATAAGAGAACCCTTTGCCAGGAATTTTTGGAACCCAGTGCTTAAGAAAAGTCTCTTTTAGCTCATCCGGGACAAGTTTGTATAATATGAAGCCCATAAGGTCTGAATACTCATTTCCTTCATTTAAAAATGTGTAGATTATTCCTCCTCCATATGTCTGTCAGCTTGTTGTGCTGTGGGGGCTGGTGTGTTGCTGTGATGCTAAAAGCTATGCTACTGGTATTTCAGGTACCAGCAGGGCTACCCATGGTGAACAGGTTTCAGCTGGGCTTCCAGACCAAGATAGACTAGGGAGAAGGACCTGGCAGCCCACTGCTGAAACAATTAGCCATTAAAAACCCTATAAATAGGAGAGAAGTATTGTCAAATATGAGCACTCCGGGTATTGAAGAAGTATTGAAAAATGAGCACTCTGGGTTCAAAGGCATTCAAGAGACGACTGGGGAAGTGTTGCCTCCTCAAACAAGATACAACCTTCATGATAGTAATAGAGTAAAGCCCTCATGGGATCCCATTTGTTTGCTGATGTGGCATGACTCAAAATAAGAAGAAACACAGTGGCTATAATATTGGACTCAAACTTAAAAAAGGTCAGTGCATGGCATAGCATTGGGTAGTGTTTTATTCTGTTGTACATAGGGTTGCTAGGAGTCAGACCCACCTCCATGGCAGCCAACAAGAAAAAATTGTTCCTCAATTGAAATTATTCCCTACTAGCCAGTTGCGGTGGCACACACCTGCAGTCCCAGTGACTCAGGAGGCAGAGGCAGGAGTATCGCAAGTTTAAGACCAGAGGCAGTCTGCATAATTTAGTGAGATCTTGTCTCAAAAAGGAAGACAAGAAATGGGCTGAGGGTGGTGCTCAGTGGTCCAGCACCTGCGAAGCATGCAAGCACGAGACCCTGGGTTCAATCCCCAGTACTGGGGAAAAAATTTCCTTACTGAAAATATGAGTTGGAGTGGTACAAGGATATTGTGTTGTTTGTTTTTGGTTTTTTAGAATATTTTAATTTTCTAACTGCTGAGCATGGAAACGGTTAATAGCTAGGAATGAGGATCTTCAGCCATATTCAAATCCTAGTCTCTCCTCTAAAGTAAGAGACTAGACAAAATGATTATGAATGTTTAATCTAATTGCCCTATTGCTTATTACGATGACATATGCATGTTTTGAAGCACTGGACATCATATCACAGAGTCTAGCAGTCAATTGCTGCAACTTCTATTTTTACTTGTTAAATGCTGCCATGTATCTGCTAAACAATACATTGTACCTGTAGACTTCACCATAAGTATCCCTCCTGCTTACCTAAATATAGTTGCTTTCAGTCCCCTTTAGAATTAACAAATAGCATTGATAATGAAAATAAAATTGAGCAGCCCAATGAGATATCAAGTAACCCAGTAAATTTTTGACATGTTTTTATATCAAGGTGAGGTATATAACCATCATGAACACACTGAATTTCCCGGAAATGAACTATTTTGCTAAAGTCCCAAAGCTAGTGAGCCACAATATCCAAACTTACGGAGATAAGCTTTTAACTCCTATTAAAGATAAATTCAAATTACCTACCACGAGAATATGATAATTATGGTGAAGACACCCGCTTCACTTGATTTCATTATATTAACATCACTTTTATTCCATTCCCTGTTAAATGACATAACATGTCTCTTAAATATCATCTATTCCAGGAAGTTTAAAATGGTCCAGGCTGTGCTCAATCACAAAAATCCAAGACACTTTGTTTCTGATTGTGTAGTAAATGATTTAAAAGTGTGCAGATGGGGGAGGGATCCTTTAAATTTGTGAAAATTTTGGATTAAGGAGGAGACCAAAAAGAAAGGGTGGGAAGATAGGCTTCCAGGAGAGGGCATGCTAACCCTGACTCATATTTCCCTTCTTACTGCTCACTCAGGTTTACTCCACTGAGACACAAAAAGCAAGAGGATCAATTTGCTTCCTGTCATTCCCCCAGAAAAAAAGAAAACAAAAAGATCCACAGAATAACCTTGGGGTGCAGTTAGTTATTGTTTGCACTGAATTATTTAACTTGCTGAGGAGGTTTTGGTAGAGAAAGTGTTATTATAGAGTCTGGAGAACAAAAGAAGCAAAAGTGCTGCTGATTCACTGTCAGAGAAGAGGGAATTGGGATGGGAAGACAGCAGATAAATTAGGCCTGAGGCAGAGAATTCCTAAAACAGTGGTGCAGGTGCTAATAGATAAAAGACAACAATAGTGAATTGATGGCTTTACTGAAAACAGCAGCCCTGGAGAAGCTACTGCTTGTGGCAGCATCACATCAGCGTCATAACTGTGGGACATTCCTTCTCCCAGCTATCCGAGGTATTTGAAGCCACCTGGCCCTACCTAAGCACCCCAGAAATGAAGAGTTCATGGGGATGTGGAGTGCTGAATTTATCTTGCTCAAATCTATCCTGTTTGAGGTAGAATTTAAGGATACCTAGGCCTGAGATGTAGCTCAGTGGGTACAGTGCTGTTCTGTGCTATCTGAGGTACTGGGTTTGATCGACATCACCACAAAAATGGAAGAAGGACCAGACAGCCTACTCCAGAAACAATCCTGAAGCAATCATCCATTGAAAACCCAAGAATAGCAGAGGAGCACTGACTAAGTGCAGGGCATGACACTGTCTCAGGGAGTGTTTTGTTCTGTTTTACATAGGGTTGCTACGAGGGATGGGGTTTAGCTCAGTTGGTAAAGTGCTGCTCTCTGAGACCGTGGGCTTGATCCCCAGAATCAGAAAAATGGGAGAAGGATGTGGCATCCCACTCCTGAAATAATCCTGAAACAACCAGCCATGGAAAACCCTGTGAGGGTTGCTACAAATCAGGTTGGGCTTGAAGGGACCACAACAAGGCCAGCTGATACCCTGCTATAATGCAAAACATTTCTTCCTCTTTTCTAACCTCAACTCTTCCTTTCAACTTTGGTAGTCCAACAGAAAACAAGAATAAACAAGTTACTGCTATCAATTAAGTTTATATAAATTTTGAGAACATATATCTTCATCCAGTTATATGTGTTCTGTGAATTTTCTTAGAATCATAACCATATTTTACTTATTTAATCAAGCAATATTTATTGAAGCTCTACAATGCTACAAAAATTCAATAATGTTGTTAGATGCCCTTGAGTCAGGTCCAACTCATAGCAACCAACACTCCTGGACACTGTACCATGTCTGGCACTATTGTCACTGCTTCTCTGCCATTCATAGGGTTTTCAAAGGTGGATTGTTTGGGGATTGTTTTGGCAATGGGCTGCCAGGTACTTCTCCCATTTTTGTGGTGCTGGGGATCAAACCCAGGGCCTCAGAAGCGAAGAGCAGCACTCTACCCACTGAGCTAAACCCCAGCTCCCACCAACCCCTTCAAAAAACATTGGTGACATGTATACGTGTGTGTGTGTGTGTATATATATATATATATATATATATATATATATATATATATATGCAAGTGAAGGGAATGAGTAGGAGGAAGGGGTAGCACTGATGATAGGAGAATGACCTCCAAACCCGCAGAGGAGGAGAATGATGGTTGGAGAGTTTAAGTCCTGTGGGATGAAGAGTTCGGTAAGAAAAAGGCCCTGAGGCTGTAAAAGGTTTAATGAACCTGAGGACAATAAGAGTTTGGAGTTGAGGAATCAAGGGTTAGGTTGAATGAGGTGGAGATGGAGATGAGCTCTCAGTCAGAAGTTGGATCCTGAGAGGCTCTGTGGGCTTCTAACATCTGGGGATGGTAGACTCAGTCTGGGTAGGAATGAATTGAACAGAGTGAAAGCAGACTTGATGAGCAGAATCTAACATCTAGTGCCTAGTAGTGATATGCCTTTAGGAAGTGCCTTAGCACTTCTCAAGTTTTCATCTGTAAATATGAGAACAATGAAAGCAACTCCTTTGTGAAGTTACTCTGAGGATTAGTTAAGATATAAATGTGAAGTGCTTAGGTCAATGTCCTCTGTTTGTGCTCTCTCTCTCCCTGTCTGTCTCTCTCAGACAGAGAGAAAGAGGGAGAGAGAGAGAGAGAAAGAGGAGTCAAAGATTTTCAGGAAAATGATATGACTGGAGTCCTATGTGTTCAAGAGTAGACAAAGTGGTGAAGATAAAAAAAGGGTGATTGTAGTGTTCTAAAACAGGCTTTGATATTGGACATTACTGAATGATTTGCAAAATACACTACTTGTTCTAGTCTGTACTCTCCTTTTTCCTATTCCTTCTGAATGATTTTACCTTGCTTCATTACTTAGTGTGGAGGTCATGTGTGTTATAAAAATGTAGAGACAGAAATCACTGTGAATGGCCATGCTGTCTTTAGGAGAATAACTGCAATAAATTTATATTACTAAAATGAAAAAAAAATGTTAATACAATTGTTCCTAACTCATTTATTCAACAGAAATTTACTGAAAACTATGAGTCAGACATTCTTCTAGAGGTTTAAAATATAGAATAATACAAAATTTTTTCTTATGAGATATATATGGTGTTTTGTAAGATAAAGTAATGACCGAATATAGTTGAAAGTTATAAACCTGAGATAAAGTTGCTCAAAAATGCCAAATATAACCAGGTGCAGTGGTGCCCTCCTATAATCCCAGCAACTTGGGAGGTGGAGGCAAGAGGATAGCAAGCTGGAGACCAGAGGCAGTCTGTGTAATTTGGTGAGACCCTGTCCCAAAGGTAAAAAAAAAAAAAAAAAAAAAAAAAGCCTGGGCATGCAGCTCAGTGGTCCAGCACTTGCAAAGCATGCAAACACAAGGCCTTGCATTCAATTCCCAGTTCCACACACACAAAAAAATGCCAAATATATATTAAGTATGATATATTATTCTTTCTCATATATGGACAAGTTGTCCCTAAGGTTCCCCTCCACTTGATTAAACTTTACAAAGTTTCCTTATGGGCTCTAGGATTTCCTTTAGAAAATTTAAATTTGCATATGCTGTCCTCTGCCCCTTTAAAATATAAGTATTCTTAAAATCCCTTTACCAGTTTTATGACCCAAGAACATCATAACCTGGGAGCCATGTCTTTGATCATCAAGAAGTACCCACTTCCTACTTTCAGTAGACTAGTAATCTAATTTCTAATGCTACCAATTAGAAAGCACAGAGGCACTCATGATACAGAAGCACATTTGTAAGCTCAAGAATAACACAGTGTGCTTTATACATCCCATTGATCTATGAGGACTTTCCTACTAGCTAATCCCAGCATCTAAAGACCTCCATCCTTTAATTTCAATGTAATTGAGTGTAGTCTGTGTTTAAGTGTCTTTTCTGTATTGAAAAGCATTAATAAAGACAGCCTCACCTACTAATTTTATTTGATGGATTTTTTCCTTGCTGTAGCAATTGCATAATTTACAGATAATTGAGAAAGTATAATTTTTTAGAATTTTAATATATTAACTAAGGGAGAAGAAAGTCAATGAGTATGCACATATGTATTTATGTGTGAAAACCTGTATTTATAACAGAGTCAGTGGGAGGAATAACTAACTTCTACAGTTTCTGGAGAAAATGTAAAAGCCTAGGAGTCTTCATTATCTAAGATAAGATCAAAATTTTTTCAAGCATCATTAAAAACTAAACTTTTATTTGACAAAAATGACAAAGAAAATTTTTCTTAAGAGAGAAGTACATTCATATATTCATATATGACCATATATTCATATGTGTCTTACAAGTTGAAACTCATAAAAGTTCTCTCTTTAGATATCAATATACAACAAACTACACTGAGAGTGTGTTGTGTAAATTATGCTAGCCTAGTTTGGGAATAAAGTAACTGTAGGTAATGAGACTAATTTTAAATCAATGCATTTGTCCCACAAGTAGTCAATGGGGAAATTTAATTGTGAAATTCATGTCTTTTATTTTAACTTACCATGAATAGTCTCAACTAGTTTGAGCCAAATTATCATATATATTAAACTCTATGCACATGGTAGTCAAAAAGTGTATTAACCGGTGTTTTGGGAGAAATTCCAGGATCTAACTTCTCATATTCAAGAAAGAAATGCACTTCTGTAAGTTGTGGCCTAAGTGATGATGGATAAATAAATTTCAATGACTTACAAAAAATCTAAACCATCAAATAGCACCCATCATTTTGCACACCCAGGCACTTGGGATATAGTTGGTACTAAGTAAATAAACAAAAATACACAAAAATAGTCAAAAACCAACGTTTCCTCCTTTTGAGTTAAGGGAGTTGACATGGCAGCTGACAACAGGGATTTCATAAGCAGACATTTCAGTAGCTCTCATGATTTATCCCTCATGTCACTGAGGAGTGGGAAACTACATGTTATATCTATATGACAGTGATAAGCACAATTCAATTTCTGTATATATGGCAAGAGCAGAAAAAACACACTTAAACTTAAAATTATTTATGTATTTATGTATAGTTGTGTGCTTCTCTGCCAGCAAAAATGGCATATTCATTCAACTGATTGTTCAAAGAAACTTTTTTAATTCAATTATAATAGAAAAACATTCAGTTAATTGTTTTTTACCTGAAATCATTGTGTTCAGATGTTTAAGTAGTATCTAAACATACTTAGAAATCAGAATATGTAAGAACTAAAGGGCAAAGCATTAATGATATCAAAAAATTCATCAAAGCAGACCAGGAGCAAGTTTTAAAATACTTTTTCTTGGTAAGATAAAATTAAATATAAAGATACATAGAGATGGAAATCTTAGGAAAAGAACTATTAGTGCTATTCTGTCATTTTTTACATTTCTCAAGGTTCATAGTTTACCAGATATTGTCAAATTTCTTCCATGTTTGGTTTAAATTAAAATGTATTGAGAATCCCAATCAGAATGTTCCCAATTTATGCACTGTCTACAGCACTTACTAAAGCATTCAAAATTCTTCTTGAAAGAAGTATGCTGCAACTTTGCTTTAAGTTACACTATTTAAAAAATTCTTTTCCTGGATTTAATTAGTTGCACATAAGCTAAACTTTAAAAATGTAAGGGTTACTGGGCTAATTGTAAGTGTAAGAGAAGGAAAAAGGACAGATGTCTTAGGGTAAAAATAATTATAGGGGATTTATGTGCCATCTTTGGGAAACTGATAACTAGGAACAATCTAAAGGTTAATACAAGATCCAGCAAGGTTTTGATGCTTTAGGTAGAAATTGAATTACAGAAGGAAATGAATGAGGGATCCACAAACAAAGGGCTTTCACTAAAGGAAGTTAATCATTTTCTTAAGACTGTCGCTGGTGTTGTTAGGTGCCCTCTAGTCCTTGTCCGACTCATAGCAACCCTACATACAACAGGAGAAATGGTATTGCTAGTGCTTCTCTGCTATTCATAGGGTTTTCAATGGCTGATTGTTTTTTGAGAATGGGTTTCTGGGTCCTTCTCCCAAGTCTACAGCACCTGATATTCCCAGGAGGTCTCCCATCCAAGTATTAACCAGGCCTGACCCTGCTTAGCCTCGGAGCTCTGACAGAATCAGACACCACAGTGGTAAGGCTCCAGGCTTCTTAAGATTATTGTCTAATTAAATCATTTTTTAAACATTCCTATTCATATTTGTGTATACCTTTTGGTAGAAAATGTGTAGTTTATTAAAAAGATTGAGAAAAACTATCAACTAGCTATGTACTTAATGCTTCTTTTTCTTCTCTTCCCTCCTTCTCCTCCTTTCCCTCCTCTTCCTCCTTTCCCTCCTCCCCTTTCTTCTTCTTCCTCTTCTTCATCTTCTTCCTCCTCCTCCTCCCCTTCCTCCTCCTGTCCTTCTTCTACTTTTCCTCCCCCTCCCTCTTCCCCTTCTTCCTCTTCCTCCTCCTCTTCCTCTTCTTCTCCTTCTCCTTCTCCTTCTCCTTCTCCTTCTCCTTCTTCTTCTTCTTCTTCTTCCTCTCCCTCCTCCTCTTCCTTCTTCTATTTCCTCTTTTTCCCTGAGACAGGGTCTCATTCTGTAACCCAAGCTGGCCTTCAACTTGCAATCCTATTGCATCTGTTTCCATGTGTTGGGAATACATGTATATGCATCTACATCCAGGAATTTTTTGCATTATTTACAAAACTGAAAAACACAAATTTTATATAGATAACAAAAATGATAATATTTACCCAAGTTTTTGGTGATATAATTTTTAAGAATAAAAAAGTTTCTCCCCAGGAATCTATAAATATGATTGTTGTTGTTGTTAGGTGCTGTCCAGTCGGTATCCGACTCAACGACCCTCATAGGGTTTTCAATGGCTGACTGTTTCAGGATTGCCTTGGGAGTGGATTACCAGGTCCTTCTCCCAATAAATATGGTTAGCATTTGCATATTCAGGGATTCTCAAATTCATTAATTCTAGTTAGAGTCCAAATAGACCTAATATTTCTTATTAAAGTGAGTATAAGTTAAGTGTATAAAAGCTATTCCATTGAAAATAAATAGATAACCCTAATTATCTTCCTTATACTAGTAAGGAAAACTACAACTGAAGCAATGATTCCTTGATTTTTGATGATGATTGTGAACATCAATGTCTATGATTAAACACTTTAATTTTACTCAATAAAACATAAAGTTTTCAAGTATTTTTCAAAAAATAAGGGTCATGTTAAGCCTGCAGCCATACTACTGTGGTGTCTGATCCTGTCAGAGCTTGGAAGGTAAACAGGGTCAGGCCTGGAAAGTACCTGGATGGGAGATGGCCTGGGAACACCCAGCGCTGTAGGCTTGGGAGAAGGACCCAGCAACCCACTCCCAAAAAACAAGCAGCCATTGAAATCCCTATGAATGGCAGAGAAATACTGACAACAGTGTTTCACCTGTTATACCTAGAGTCACTGTGAGTTGGACACCTATCGGATGGCACCTAACAACAACAACAAGGTATATTATTATTCATCAATACAGTGTTTAATTTACCTTTAATGAGTTTTTCATTTTTGTGGACATGGACTTCAACTGATAGTGAATACAGGTTATTTGGTTAATTTCATTCCTGTAAACTTAGTGTATTTATACAATCAGTTCACTGTAAGGTACTTAAAATTATCTCAGTAAAGTTCATTTTCTTCAATTCAAATTTGTCTCATTCTTCACTACATGAATAAAAAAGCATGAGCTCTTTTCTCATTTATTTCCTTTCTTTTTTCTTTTCTTTTCGTTTTTTTTTTTTTTTTTCTGTTTTTGAGACAGAGTCTTGCTGCGTAGCCCAGGCTGACCTTCAACTCATGAAAATCCTCCTGCCTCAGTCTCCAGTGTAATGGGAATAAAGGCATGCACCACTGTGCCCACCTTAACATGCTCTGGTCTCTTCAGTGAAGCAATTCTCAGTACTTAACAATCTGAGGTAGTTAATATCAAAAATTTAATATTGTTGCCTTGATTACTCAAAATATGTACCTAGAAAGTTTAATTCACACATATTAAAGTATATTTCATAAAGATCATAATGACTTCATTGTATGAATATACTACTTACAACAAACACAGCTCATTGATATCTAAGAAAGTATCAAAATAAATGAAGAGTAGGAAAATTTCTGTTTGTCAATGAAAGTAGAAGATACTGAGGGACTTCTTGTTGTTGCTAGGGTTATAGAGTTGAGTCCAACTCATAGCCACCCTATGTACAGCAGCTCGAAACACTTCCTGATTCTGTACCAGGCACATGATCTTATTTATGGTTAAGTCCATTGTTGCAGACACCATGTCAATCCATCTGGTGGAGGGTTTTCCTTTTTTCATTGACCTGCCACTCTCCCAAACATGATATCATTCTCCAGGCACTGATCTCTCCTGAATACAAGTCCAAAATACATAAGACACATGGTCTAGCCATCCTTGTTTCCAAGGAGCACTCTGGTTGAACTTCTTAAAGGACAGATCTATTGGTTCTTTTGGCACTCCATGGTACATTGAATAGATGTCTCTAGTACCATAATTCAAAAGCATCAATTCTTCTCCTGTCTCTCTTGTTCAGTGTCCACCTTTCACAACTGATGCAACTGAAAATACCATGGCATGAGTCATACACACCTTCGACTTCAATGTGACATCTTTACTTTTCAGTACCCTAAAGAGATCTTTTACCACAGCTTTTCTTAGAGCTATGTGTCTTTTGATTTCTTGACTGCTGCTTCCAAGCAAAGCAAAATCTTGGCCAACCTCAATCTTTTCTCCTTTTATTGTGAAGCTTCGTACTGATGCAGTTGTAAGGATTTTTATTTTGTTGATGTTTAATTGCAACCCATATTGAAGGCTATGATCTTTGATCTTCATTAGTGAATGTTTTAAATCCTGTCCACTTTCAGTAAGCAGAGTTGAATCATCTATATAATGCAGGTTGTTAATGGGTCTTCCTCCGATCCTGATGCCACATTCTTCCTCATACAGTCCAGCTTCTCAGATTGTTTGCTTAGCATATAAATTGAAGAGGGACTTCTTGTTGTTAGGTGCCTTTGAATCAGTATCTGACTCATGTGGACCCTACATACAACAGATGAGACATTATTGTCCGTGCTTCTCTGTTGTTCATAGGGTTTTCAATGGCAGATTGATCTTTGGGAGTGGGTTTTCAGGTCAGTCTCCCAAGCCTACAGCACGTGGTGTTCCCAGGCAGTCTCCCATCCAAGTACTAACCAGGCCTGACCCTTCTTAGCTTCCAAGATCTGATGGGATCAGATGACACAGGGCTAATGGCTACAGGCTTGAAGAGAGACTTAGGTAAGAGTAAATGCAACAATATAATTATTTTCATAGTAACTTAAGAATTTTGAATCTCTGAGCAACTGAGAAAAAAATGTTGAAAGAATACAGCAGGAAATATGAGCAATTGCATCATAAGCAAGCTATAGAGCAAAGAGTAAGTAATACACCATGGTGACAATTGGGTGATCAAATATAAACTACATTTTAATGATGCCTAATATTCATCTTCTAGTTGCTTCTTTCACAGTGAAATGCTATTAGTTTTGCTTTCATTTTCCTCAAATCTTCAGTAACATTTTGTTGGCAGCCTTCTTTTACCGGTATTTTGAAAGATTAGAAATTGGAGTAACACCAAGTGCTGATCCATGTGGCCTTGAAATTTAATAACACAAGAGGTAAGAACACATGGAAAGTTTAGTGGAGAAGAAAGTTGGAGCTGAAGATAATTACAAAAAGCATAAGAAAACACAGTCCCTCCTACTCTTAGTGGCCCCCAAGAAAACTGGAATATACTTGTTTTTCCAATATAAGTGAAGGCTCAAGCAGTTGTAACAAGCTATGTACAAAGAGGATTATAACAATAAGTTCATGGAGTTTAGTACCCAAATGCAGCTGAGATTTTATTTCCAATGGTTTATAGTCAGCCTTCTCTATTCATGGGTTCTGAATCCATGGATTCAACCAAAGAACAAAAATATTTGAGAGAAAAATTATATCTATACTAAAATGCCTATTTTTCTTCTGCCATAATTCCCTCAAAGATACAATTTAACAAGTATGCATATAGCATTTACATTTTGTTATTTATTATAAGTAATCTGGATATCATTTAAGATATACAAGATATCGTTACTGTTGTTAGGTACAATCAAGTAGTGTCTGACTCATAGCAACCCTATGTACTGTGGAAAGAAACACACCCTGACTCTGTGCCAGGAACATGATCCTATTTATGTTTAAGCCAATTGTTGCAGACACTGTGTGAATCCATCTAGTGGAGGGTTTTCCTTTTTTTTGTTGAGAATATATGTGTAAATGCAAAATCTATGGCATTAGATCATCCACAGAATTTGGTATCCATAGGAGGGCCTGTAATTCTCTATAAACATGGAGGGATGCTAGTATACGTAGTCTACTAAACTATTGACTTATATTGCTGTTTCCAAAAATAATATTTTATTTGTAGAAATTTAATCATTATTTTATTAAAAGTAAAAGTATAAAGTATAAAGTATTTTTATTAAAAGTATAAAAAGAATTAAACTTGGAAATTATTTCATATATCATAACAACTTTCAAGTTTAATATATATCTATATCTATCTCTCTATATACATATACACATTCACATACTAGTAAAATTTCAGTAGGAGCTCTCAAATATCAATTGTTTATTCAAAAAAACCTTATCAAATGATTTTATTTGAAATATTCTTTCATCTGTCTGCTTAATACTTACTTTTGGACAAGTATCTACATTGCTTACTATGAAGAAATTTTCCAAAATTGTTTTTACTATTCCCATAAGTAAGCAATTGATACATACTTTCATATAAAAGATTCAAATAACTCTTATTTAGCTTTTGGTTTGAAATAAAAAGGTATATTTTAAAAAGCAGTCCAAATTTGCATGTCAAAATAACAGAAAAAATGTAAATCATCAAAAATATTTATTTATACTTAGTTATTCATATATGCACACAAATAATACAGAGATTGATTTAAATTTTAGATTTTGATGTTCCAAGTGCACAAGGTTGTTAATGATGCACAAAGCAAAAAATTAATGAAAAAACATTTAAAAGAATAAAATTCATTTTTCATGTCATTGTCTTGTTAAACATTGGAAAAGATGTTTTCAAAAATATAAATACCATGATATAGTTTGTCTAAATATAATAAAAACTTATTGTTAACATTTTATAGAACATGAATGCAATCATCTGTCAGTTTCTTTACAAACATGGTGCAATGCCAGGCATGGTGGTACATGCCTTAATCCCAACAATCAAGAAGCTGAGTCTAGAGAATGGAGAGGTTAAGGCTACCCTGAGCTACATAGCAAGATTCTATCTCAACAAACAAACAAACAAACAAAAGCAATGAAAAGATGTGAGAATTTATGTGGAATTCTACAATAGACAATTGTAATAATATACAATTAGGGTCCAATTGGTAAATGTCAAATAATGATCTGTTGGGGTACACTCTGACCCTGCTAGGGCTGTGGAGCTAGCCTCAACAAACAATTGAGCTCAGGAACCCGTGGATAGGGCAAGAGCTGGTTGGGCTGTGCCAAGAGAAGGACCTCGGGAGCCTTCTTACAAAAAGGGATAAGGAGCTTTGTTACACTGCTCCTGAAAAGGAAATAGAGTAATGACGATGTTGCTGGTCCTAGCTGGTTTTGCCTCTCAAAACTTGCCTTCTTCTCCCACCTCTGTCTCCTGAGGGGAGATTGGGAGTTCTTCTCACTTGCTCAAAGTCGTTCTTCTTGACTCTCAGTGTCTTGATTCTTGACAATGTTGATTGAATGTCTGGTGATGTTGGTTTCTTGTCCAGGATCAGGATTGGGGTGCAATGAACATGAGTTGGGTGCGATAGTCAGCATACACATGAAAGGAAAAAAATGGAATTTTTAGGGTGTGGTCAGTGGCCTGGTTTATATACTCTCTGGGGATAGGATGTGGGCAAATCAGAGTAGGGTTCTTGCCAGATATGGCAGTTACCTGACAGGTAGGGTAGTTAACTGACAAGGGTGGCAGGTATTCCAATGAAAGTTTGGAAAGGTGCAATTATGATAGGTGGACAAGGTGTGGGGCAGGCCAATCATGGGGTGTCCCTAGCTGACCAATCTGGTGGCTCTGGGTGATCAGTCAAATTGAGGGGGCCATGCCAGAGCTGGACTCGCCAGGGGCCATCTTGAATGGCACAATGGGAGGGGCAAACTAGGTCAGGGGTAAACTGGGACTTGGGCCTCCACAATGGCAGTAGTGGACAGCATAAGTCTCAAGCCTAGGGTGATTGAGATGGAGAAGGCAGGAGAAAGATGGACCTCAGACCTCAGTTTGTGCAAAGCATATATCAGTCCATACTTCCTCTAAGTTTCTTTCAGGGACCCCTTCATGTTCCCCAACACTGATCAACTAATTTTTTACACTATATTTACTATATTTTACACTATATTCACAACTCTAGTTCAATTCCAACTTAGATAATTGCACCCCATTCTTACTTGTACATGTTATTTTAGAGTTTCATTCCAATGAACTGATTTCTAGATCAGCCTTAAATTCCTAAATGGTGATTTTCTTACACTAAATCTCTTAGTAAATAAAAATCTCTTTGTCTCTCTCTCTCCCTTCCTCCCTCCCCCTTCTCTCTCCATATATATATATATATATATATATATATATTCTAAAGTTTTCACATTTATTTTATAATTGTAGGTGATTTATATTTACTTCTGAATCAAAATATGAGGTCATATTTATTATTGGTGCTAGTAGTAATCCCTAGAAACAAATTGAATAGTGCATAATTGTACTTGACAAAGGCCTTGGTGTTGTTGTTAGGTGCTGTCGAGTCATAGGGTTTTCAATGGCTGATTGTTTTGGGATTGCCTTGGGAGTGGGTTGCCACATTCTTCTCCCATTTTGTGGTGCTGGGAATCAAACTTGGGACCTCAGAGACTGCAGAGCAGCGTTCTACCAACTGAGCTAAATCCCAGTCCCAAGGCTTTGGCAGCTAGTAATTATTAGTAAACATAGATTAATATATGATAAACAATATCTAAGTGTATTTTGCATGCAACTTTAAGCCATTCCAAATAAAATTGCTATTGCTGCAGGACAATGAGGTATAATCTATCTTATACTGATTACCTACTCAGTAATTACGTTTTGTAAAATGGCAAATAATTAGGGTTTACATGTTTGGTTTGTGTATTATCTTAATGCCAGTGCATATTTTATAAAACTGTTATTGTGAGGACAAAGTAGTATATCTTGTGAAAACATGAACAGTAAGCATGATAAAAAAATCTGTGCACTCGAAAATGTTCATTTTATTTAGCCTTACATGCTATCTTTTCTCCTGGAAATTTTGATTTCTTTTATTTTTAAAGTAAGCAAAAAAATTTAAAACTCATTTGGACACTAGTGAAAGTGGCTTGAATATGACTTTATTGAAATCAACCTTCTAAATGTCAACCTTATTAATATATGGGTAAATGATGTACTTTATTTTCATATTTGGAAGCCAATAACTGAAACCAGGCCTTTAAAATGTAGGATTTGACTCAACAAAAAGGAAAATATCTTTCCAAGTAATGAAATAGTATGAATGAGAATGTGGAAACAACTAAAAGACCAGGATATCTACGGGGGAAATAAAGACTTCAGCTGGACTGCAACTAATATAGTCCATGTGAATATTGTAAGACCCAATGTATAAAGGGTACAGTGACATAAATACTAAGGTTTAGGATGTTTAATATCAACATGCATACATCTGTATGGTTGTGATACTTAACCTTATGTTAATTTGACTGCACCATGGGGTGCTCTGAGAGTTAAGTCAATTTTCAGGGGGTGTTAAATTAAATAAAGCACATTGCCTCTCTACTGTGCATCGGGCTCATCCAATCAGCTAAAGACCTGAGTAAGAAAAGTCTGATGCTCCTGGGCATAAGAATTTCTCATGCCTCACTGCTTTCCAACTGTGACATCAGCTTTTTCCTATCTTCAGTCTCAGATTAGATCATCATCTCCTCCTGGCTCTCCAGGGTGCTGGCTTTGAAGGTAGAGCTGCAGTATCAGTTCTCCATTTTCTCATGCCTTTGGTGTCAGACTGGAGCTAAACCACAGACCAACTCCTGGGTCTTCATCCTACAGGTCTTGGGACTGGGTTGTCTCCATAATTTCATGAGAAATTTTATATAATGAGTCTCTTTATACATACATTTATATGTCATATACACGTATGTATGTGTGTATGAGAAAGAGAGAGGCAGAGATAGAGACAGAGACACAGACACACAGATGTGCACATGCATGTGCACACACACACACACACACACACACACACACACGTCGGTAACATGCATTCTGTGCCTGAGGATTTCCCTGACAAACACAATGGAGTTTTAGGCAGCTTTTTAAAGTCACTTTCATCAAGACATAATTTTTCAACTAGTAATGTTCTTTCTCTTTGATATACAGTTATATGAGTTCTGACAAATACATACATAACCAATATATTGCAGAGCATCCTTACCAAACACATTGCAAAACTATCACCCTGGGGCACATATAAAGACACGTATGTCCTATAAATTGGTCAGTTTTACTTAAAAATAATATGTTATTTGAAAAAAGTGAAAGATACTATTAAAACAAGAGTCAAGGGAAGATCATGAAGTAGCTTCCCTTTAAAGAATCTGAAATAGAATTCTATCTTGTCTAGGAAGTGATATAGTTGAGAAAGACAAGTACAGATTTTGAAGTCTGCAGTTCCTGACAGTGAATCAAAGGTTCTGTGGTGTAAGACACATTCTGGTTAATCTTCCTGATATTCATTTGAGTAACAGTGGAATAAGACCCAATTCAGTAGGTACTCTTGATCTTTCAGTACGATATATCTGTATATGGTTTAATAGAAAGATGTTGCTATAGTCTAAATGCTTGTGTTCCCACAAAATTTACAGGTTAAAATTCTATCAATAAGACAATGGCATTAGGAGTTGGGAGATTTAGCAATTGATCGGGTCATGGAGGAAGAACCCTTGTTCATGAGATTAGTATTGTTATAAGTAAACCAGAGTTCTCCCTTTTTGTTATCTGAAGGTGCAGTAAGAACATGCTTCCCATGGAGCAAAAAGTTGGTGCTCACCAGTCACCAAATCTTTCTGTTCCTTAATTTTTGACTTCCCAGGCTCAAGAACTATGAGAAACAAATTTCTTGTGTTCAGAAGCCAGCAAGTCTGTGCTATTCTATTACAACAGCTTGAATGGACCCAGACAAGGAACTAAATTACACCAAATCTACTATTGGTTTCTACAGGCCAGTAGAAGTTTTGACATGGAGAAAACACTAAAAGACATGGGTAGAGTTTCTTTTTCCTTTTGTTTCCTTTTCCTCTCTCTCTCTCTTTTGCTCGCTCGCTTGCTTGCTTGCTTGCTTGCTTGCTTGCTTGCTTTCTTTCTTTCTTTCTTTCTTTCTTTCTTTCTTTCTTTCTATCTTTCTTTCTTTCTTTCTTTCCTTTCCTTTCCTTCTTCCTTTTTACAGTACTGGGGGTTGAAACCAGGGCCTCCAGCATGCTAAGCAAGCAGTTGACTACTGAGCTGCACCCTTTTTTATATTTTTATTTTGAGACAGGGTCTTGCTAAGTTGTACTGGTTGTACAAATTTGTGATCCTTCTGCCTCAGTCTCCCAAGTCATTGGTATTACTGGTGTAGACTATGGCACCTAGTCAAGTTTTTCTTTCTATTGTGGAATTGATTTGATATTAAGGTATTTTAACAATAGTAATTAGCTTTAAAGACACAGTATTTAGAATTGATCGAATAATGGCTCATTAGATCACAGGCACTCCCAGAAACATGGCTTAAAGGGGGGTTAAGTCAGCAAAATGATGAGGGCACTTGAGAAGGAACTGAAATAAAAAATTGATGACCTAGGTTTTAATCAAGATGAAAATGTTCCTTTGAGTCGTATGTTAGGTGCTGTTCAGTTGGATTAGCCTCATTGTGACCCTATGTACAACAGAACAAAACACTTACCAACACAGTGTCATGCACTACTTTGTATGCTTGACCTCAATGTTGCAGTCACTGTTTTTCTTCTCATTTTGAGTCCTGCCAAAGCAGCAAAAGGAGGTATTAGAGGCTTTATTCCATTCTTGTCATTAAGGTAGATTCTACTTTGAGGAGGCAAATCTTCCCCAGTCATCTCTTGAATGTCTGCCAGCCTTATGGGCTCATTTTCTGGCACTATATTTGACAGTGCTTCTCTTCTATTTATAGAGTTTCCAATGGCTAATTGACAGGATCAGGTGCCACAGGGCTACGGCTGCAGGCTGTGTGTCATATAGGACTAAGAATTATAAGCCTAGATTTTCCTAAGCATGGAACAGAATGATGGGAGAGACTGGGGGAGCTGAGGGCTAAATTGTTTGTGTCATTCAATATCTATCCACTTCCTTTTGGAGCCAGAAAAATGGGGCTGGATCAGTAAAAGAAGCAAGACAAGAGAGGAGCAGTTTAGTGTCACAAAAGCCAAATGAACACATATTTCCAAGGAGGAATACAGAGTTAAAAGATTTAAATAGGAAGGAGAAAATAGAATGGAGAGAATCAGAAACATTTTAGTGCTTTCAGATATGTTTTAGAATTGTCTATTCACAATCAATCTGAGAAATGAAAATCTGAGATTCATATAAATTTTAATAGGTTAACAAAGGTCATACAACCAGAAAAAGGTAGAACTCAGTTTAATCCTAGATGTTAGCGGAAAAGAGAATTATGAGACCATTTGAAGTAGTCATGAGAAGGTTACTGGTCACCAGCAGGAAAGTCATTTCTGGAGGATTGTGGAAGCCTAAAGGAGACTGAAAGATTTAAAAGTAAGCAGATAGTGAGAAAATAGAGTACTAGCCTTTCAAGTTTTAAGAGAAGAGACAAAGATAACTACCTCAAGAGATTAGCAGTGTCAAAGGGGAGATCTCCAGGGATGGAAAGAATTAAAATTGCTAGTAGGCAGGCTGCAGGGAATCAAGTTTCAAGAGCTGTAAAAGCCTCAGCTCTCAGCAATGAGCTGCTCTAGCTGAGAATTGATCTGTTCAAATTTAAATGCTTCTGAGTACTTAAATGAAAATTCTATTGCTTTAGTTCTTAACATTGATTTTTACATATTTATTTATTTATTTATGAAACTTCAAATTCTTTCCTGATACTAAAGAGGTCCTTTACTTTGTTGAAAGCTGATTGAAAATTTAGGCAAATGGGATACAAATTTTTTTAAAGTCTAATTTTTTACAGTTTTTGTTTTTTTTTTTTCCTACTGGGGTTGAACCCAGGGCCTGTGCTTACATGTTCTGCAAGTGCTGGACCACCCTGGACCACCACTGAGCTGCACCCTCAGCCCATTTTTTTACTTTTTGAGACAGGTTCTCACTAAATTATACAGACTGCGTCTGGTCTCTGAACTTGAGATCCTCTTGCCTCCGCCTCCCAAGCCGCTGGGATGACAGGCGTGCACCACGGCACTCGGCTTCTTACAATTTTTTGGAGAATGTTCATATGCATTATAAGGATATGTAAAAAAGGAATGCATGAATAAGTGTGTGTTTGTGTGTGTGTGTATGTGTTTGTGTCTAAACCCTACCCTTTACTTTTGTTCAAGCAATAACTGTAGAGTATTGAGAGCAAACAGTAGATGAAGAGTAGAGAGAGAGACGAAGAGGGAAGGGAGGGGGGGAGGGAAAGATAGTTGTATCTTCAGGTCACACTCTTTTTTTTTTTTTTTGTGGTACTGGGGGTTGAACCCAGGGCCTCGCACCTGCATGCTCTGCAAGTGCTGGGCCACTGAGCGGCACTCCCAGCCCTTTTTTTTTTTTTTACTTTTTGAGACAGGGTCTCGCTAAGTTATGCAGACTGCCTCTTATCTGGAACTTGTGATCCTCCTGCTTCCACCTCTGGAGCCTCTGGGATTACAAGCGTGTGCCACCACACCCAGCTTCAGGTCACACTCTTAAGGAATTATGAAAGCCCTAGACATGAAGTTTGAACAATATCAATTATCATTATCATATGTAACATACTAGTCATGTTGAGTCCTTTTGATTTGCTCTATGTGTGGGTATAGGTGGTTGTGTGTGTGTGTGTGTGTGTGTGTGTGTGTGAGAGAGAGAGAGAGAGAGAGAGAGAGAGAGAGAGAGTCATCTGATCCTGTTAACAGTCCTCAAATACAGCTATAATTATGGTGTCAATTTTTAAAATACGAAAATCTATACTTTGCCAAGGTCAGAGAATTGGTAACAGGAAGATTGAGGCTTTAATTCTAGATTTTAACATCAGTGGTTTTAGGGGTGCTGTACCCTAACATTACCACCTGCCTTGAGGTTTTACTCTTCTTAGGATCTCCAATCAGAGAAGATGCCAGGTCCTTGCCTCTGTCACAAAAATGAATTTTAGGATGAGTCAGTAAGAAAGTGAAGCAGTTTGAAATTCCTTAGGTAAAGGAAATGGATAGTACAGGCTTCCAGAGTGAAGCCCTGGTGTTTAGAGAGAAAGAAGCTGTGGAAGCAGGCAGGTCCTTCCCTGTCAGCAACAATTATCCTCCCCTCCCCAGCAACAGATACCTTGGTTTGTATGTGTTTCCTCATATAAAAGAAATTATATGAGACATGGAAATTATACACTATACTGTTATTGTTGTTAGATGCATCAAGTCTGGTCTGACTCATAGCTACCCTCATAGGATATTCAATATCTCATTGTTTTGCAATTGCTTCAGGAGTGAAATTCCAGTCCATCTCCCACAGGAAAGACTATTGTTGTTGTTAGGTGCCGTGGAATCAGTGTCTGACTCATAGAGACCTTACATACATCAGGCGAAACAGTATTGTTAATGCTTCTCTGTTGTTAATAGGGTTTTCAATGACTGATTGTTTTTTGGGGGAGTGGGCTGCCAGGCCTTTCTCCCAAGCCTACAGCACCTGGTGTTCCCAGGTGGTCTCCCATCCAAGTACTAACCAGGCCTGACCCTGCTTAGCTTCTGAGTTCTGATGGGATTGGATGCCACAGGGCTACGGCTGCAGGCAGGTATATATATATATATATATATATATATATATATACACACACACACACACACACACACACACACACACACACACACATATATACATATATGACTGCAGCCATACCACTGTGGTGTACTGATGCCATC